>CM075852.1:56753957-56946457 GCA_037975125.1 Latrodectus hesperus | reverse complement strand
TACTGAGCCAATTTAAACATAGTTAAAATAATTTTAAAAATAAATTTCAAAACAAAAGAAATTATTCTTTTTCTGCATTAGGAAAACCTACAAAAAGTGAAGGTCTAGCTATAATAGAACTTGAGAAATATTTTTTAAATTTCTCCATAGACTTAACATTAGCGCTCGTTTTCAATATGGCGCGGAAGGAGTCCCCTTAAGTGGTCTTCTCATTCCCCACTTAAAATTCGCTCCCCCATTGAGATAGGAACTATTTTTTCTTTGTAAACAGGTGCTGTGGCGTGACTTATGAGTTTAAATTCACCAATCAGTTCTTTCAGTCTTTGTAAGAAGGACTGCCCCCAAACAACTGCGCTAGATGGCGCTGAAGCTCATTTCTAGATTTATTTTGAGGAAGGATTCCCCTTAAAGAGGAAATATTTTTCGCAGATTCTTGAAATTTTCTGAGCCGCTGAGTCGGTTAAAATTATATAATAAGAAAATTAGACTGATTATGAAAATGTAATTTTTGAGGAATTAGACAACCAATTAACAAAGAAAACCCGTTTAATATTCAATAACAACTTACTAAATTAATATTCATTCTATTAATTTATGTGTAATGGTTTGATTGCTGTGAATAATCGCAATTTTTGCCTCATTCAGCGATTTGCAGTTCGCTGTTTTCATGCATAAGTCTACACTGCAAACTTTTCTTACTAAGTAAAAAAAGTAAGGAAAACTTGATAGTACAAATGTTTGACATTTTTATTGCCAAACATAATTGAAAAAATTTACAACCAATCTTGTTTGTATTTATTACTAAATGCAAAGTAGATATTGGACACTAGACTTCAATGCAACGCTTTTTAAGAACGAATTCCATAGTGAATATTTATGAACTTGTTTATAATATTCTTTGTGCACATAATGAGGTTGCATAACGCGGTAAAGCAAATCTTAATACTTCCATTTAAATCTGATGATATATAAATATTCTAGCATTATTAAAAATTGTTACAATTTCTCCCTATAAAAAGAAAATTTATAAAATTTTTGCTAAAATTCCTAAAACATATTAAATAAAAAAAGATCTTTATTGATGTGGCTATTATTTGGATTATTTTGTAATAATTTATAATCATCATATATAACCTAATAATCAATTTTGTTTCAACATTTTACACGCAGTTCAAAATTTACATATTTATTTATTTTTCCTTTTGAACTTTAATTTAGTTCATTCAAAATTTTGTGTTGAAACAGTTAACCTTCAATGAAAGGTACATTTTTTTAAATAAAAAATTGTATTTTAAAACGAAATTTTATAAAACAAAAGAATGTAGATTTAAAACTCAATAAAATTATATATTTTTCAATGAATATTTAAAAAAGTTAATGAAATTTATTATGTATAATCCCAAATTTACAGTTACTTTGATCATTTCTCTCATATACTATTTATCACTAAAATTTTTAATTTCAGATTCCCATTTATTTATTAATCTATTGCTTTCTTAGCTTGCTTCCTTTTATTGTTTTTACTTAATGTGGGTTTATATATGTCAGTTTATTTATTTTCTAAAAAATAATAATAGAATATATATACTTACTCATTTTTCTAAAATTTTCAGAGTATACAAATATTGAAAAATATGGGTTGCACAAATTATAATATTTACTTTATATAAATAATATCTTCTATTTCCTTTAACATTCTTCCCATTAATTAAAGACATTTTTTGAGCACCTGATATGCAGTAACAAGCTATCTCAAAGAATTTGTTTCAAATATTTTTTTATTTATACCACGAGAGCGCGCGAACAAATATATTAATGAATCCATCGTTAAAAGTAATTTAAAGAAACTATAATTAAGATAACAAATTCCTTATAAAACTCATTTGCTGTATTCAAAATAACTAAAAAATAAACTGAGCTTAATTAATTTAGGAATAGAATTAAAACTACGTGTTAATATTAATTTAATTAGTCTAAAAAAATTTTATTTTTATGTATTACTTAAAAATATATTATTTACAAGTGAAAGCTGCTTGGTCTGCTGTATTCCAAGAACACATCCGAAGTCTCGTTGAATCAATGCCGAATCGTGAGGCAGCGGTGATCTCCAACAATGGCGGCTACTGATTTTGGTAGGAAATACACTTCACAGAAGTCTAGAAATTGAACCATTTGATAATTGGTCAACATATTATCTAAAAAATAAATTTTGTTGAGATATCTCTTGTCTTTCTTGTTGTTGGAATTTGGATGGCCAGCAGTGAACATAATTACGAATTTAAAATTAAAAAAATCTTAAGTACAGAGACTTCAATTGTGATATTATTTATTAAATGTTATGATGCATATACACCAAAACACTTAAATGAAAAATAATAGATATCAGTTATAACACCATAGAAAACTTATCATTTGAAAACAGTGTAATGTTGTGGCATTTCTTGATAAAGAAAAAAGCATAAAAAAGATATCGGTTGTTAACAAATTTAGCGAAATATAACTATCTTTAAATGACCAAAATAACAAATTTAATTCTAAAATAACGAAATTGCACAAGTTCTTTTTAATTACTTTTTCAGAAGTTCAGCAAATCGATCCGCAATGAATCCTACAATTTCACCATAAAGCTCAGGATACTTCTTAGAGATTGTTGACCACTTTGGTTTACATTTTACTGCTGAAAAGTTGTTTGCGATAAAATCCACAGCAATTTTCTTTAAATCAGTATCATGATGGTGGTGAGCGAGTAGTAAGATTAAACAGACTTTATCCACTGTGATGTTGGTTCCAAGAACTCGACGGCATTTTCTCAGTAGGCTAGGAACATCGTATTTATCAGCCAACGTGTAAAGTTGATACACGGAGTTAAAACTTTCATCCTCAATACCACCAGAGTAGAGATATTTCAAAAAAATTTCAAAAGTTTTCCAATCGCTGTCTTTGATGTCGATGCGGTTTGTTTTTGATTCTTGGTAATCGTGTTCTAACATACTCTTGAATACTGGGGAACGTGCAACGAGCATCGACTTATGGGCTCGCAGCACATCATTACCAACATGAATCTCTATGTCGAAGTGCTTTTTGGAATCATACAAGTTCTTCAAATCCGTGGAAAGGTCTTGTAAATTAGTTTCCTGTTCATTAAATACGCTGGACATAGAAACAGTCTTCACGTCAAAACCAAAAATGCTGAACTCACATTTTACGACGATTGTATCATCTATCAAATCATTGGATGAGAAAAAGAGTGCGATATTTTTCTGGCTACACAATTGTAAACTTATAGACCATAACTCAAGAGTCTTGGAAGACAGCAATTTATGACATTTATCCGATTTACCAAGTAATTTACCATTTGAATTGTAAATTTGCAGTTGGTGTGTCATATTTGGAGATATTTTCTCTGGAATTGATTCTACATGTAAACAAAAACTAGCTTTAGAAAAATCATAAAAATTATTATGATATTCGAAATTCAGAGTTATTTTGCACTGGGACTGAAAATTTTCAGATAAGTTGAAAACTTGGCTCGTTAAACCGTCATAATATGTTGAAAAGTTACGAATTTCCCAACAAAATTCTTTCACCTCAACATGATTTTCTGTCATCATTTTTAATTCAGACTTGATTTTGTTCATCGTAAAAGTTATTTGGAACAAAAAGTATCTAACAATTTTCGTTCGGATTGCAATTGTGATTCCGGTTAGTCAAAGGCAGACGAATAACTACTTTCTTCTGTTTTCTCATTGGATGAAAAAATCAAGGACATCTCTCACTTCATAATTCATCATTACTAGAGAACGTCTATTCATTGCAGAATGTGTTCCTCTTTTCCTATTGGTTAGATTTATCAGCTGTTAACCATTTGATTCCGGCTTCCGCCGCCTAGAAGGGGATTTCTTACCCCCTTACATAAAGGAGAGGATCATTTTTTCTCCTCAGTTGATATTAAAGATTTTACTAGGACGAATTTATATTTTTGGGCTGTATTCCTGCGCAAAGTCTGCTTTCACTTTTATGAAAAAGTGAATGAGTTTACCATAAATATTATGCTTATCTATAAATAATTGATTCTTTTCATATACATGAATTGGAAATGTAAATGAATTTTTAAATTATATCTTTGTTAGAAGATTGTATATATATATATATATATATATATATATATATATATATATATATATATATATATATATATATATATATGTATATATATATATATTTCAAATTTAAACTGTTAAATCTATTTTTAAAATATTATAATTTTCTGCTGCATAGAAAATTTTTTGTTTTTATCTGCATTTTTTAAAGGAATATCTGTGTAAGAATATATCTATAGATTTTTTTTAGCATAACACTTCCATACTTTTAAATCTTTGTTTCAGCAAAAAACACTTAAAATTTTTAAAATATTTTTAGTTTGATGTTTGATTGTGATTCATTATATTTTGATGTTGGATTCGGAGTAAAATTTAACATCTGAACTGCTCCGTATCAATTAAAGGCTTTACAGCAGCGCCATCTTTTATATATATGCGTGAATTGGCTTAATTATATTAATAATGCAACAAAATAGAATTTCTATTAAAATATTTTAAATAGTTACTTACAATTATATGATGACAAAAATGATTATTATAACAATTGGGCTTTCGAGCCTTCAAGGTTCAAACTAGGTCTTAAGTAGACCATTTTTCGTCATCTGAAAAAAAAGTCAGGAGAAACTGAAAGGTGAGTCAAATAAATTGGGAAAATAGTTATAATTAAAAGTAGCAAAATCATAAATATAAATGAATTATAAGTCTACGAAGAAGAAAAATACAAATATGTTTATAATTCGAAGTAGTTCAACATAAATATAAATTCCAGAAAAACAAAATTTTTTCTCTTAGTCTAGCGCATGCGCAAACGAAGTAAAGTTCAAAGATCTACAGAAGAGAAAAGAATTTCACATCGCAATAGAAATTAATTCAGAAAAGAAAATTGACAATTACAAATCTTCATTAAATGTATTGAAACATTAACTATTAAAGTACGAATAGACCACATGGTTAGAGTTTATTTTTTACTTCTTTGTTGAGAGAATTCGTTACCAAAAATGTTTCGACTAAATTTAAGGCAGAAGTTCTTTTAAACTCTCTTGGTGAGAAAGCATCAAATATAATTTCTTACATAAACATCCATGAGTTAATTGATTATGAGAAAACGTTTTTAAAAAATGTTGCTCAAAAACTTGTTTAGATCGTGTTTAAAACTATTCAAAAAAAATTAAGGAAACCAAATAAATTTTTGCTAGTTCGTTACGCGATTAACAATTATCGATTATTGTAGAAATTTAAGGGAAGTGTCTGATTTTTCTGAAAACAATTGTGTCTGATAAATGATTTCAAACATTAGGTAGAGAAATCGCAGCATAATATCAGGTAGCCCCCCCACACACAAAAACTTGGTTAAGACTCGTAAAATTAGCAAAAGAAATTGATTTATTTTATGTACCCCGAGGAAAACCAATAACGTAAATTCCAAAACATCTCACAAATCAAAGAAATATTTTTTATTTGATTCTAGGAATTCAAAATGCCTTCTTTTGAAAGAGTATAAATTATGTAAGTGCAAAAATTACGTCTTTGTCTGCTTCAGAAAGTGGAGAAGTTAAAAAATATATTGCTTTAATGTCTCTGGTAAACATCTAATTAATAAATGTAAATCAAGATTTTTATGTTATTTAAATGAAAAAGCAGGAATCATGAGATGTTATCATTACTTTTTGAATTTTCCGAGATCTGAAGAATTACTACCTACGCAAAGTAGAAGTGTTGGATGACCTTTAGGAGCTCCATTGAAGAATCATTCCATTCAAATCAAAACAACTCTGTTTTCTACGCGAGTCATAAATTTGTCAAAATCTGTTTTAATTTAGAACGGTGAATTACTTGCCGAAAGATCGAAGAGGAAGTTTTTATTCAACAACACTTTATTTTGGAACAAGGTTCGATAATTAATTATTTGATGACTAAACGCTCAAATATTTTGGTTTTGAAAAGAAATAAAGGCAGTTTGTGGTATAAGGCAGCTGTCGACAAATGATAGGTCGCGGATCACTAGTGGTCCACGAGAAAATTTTGCTGGTCCCCAGAAAATTGTGGAATATACTTCTTCATCACATTATTTTTATTCGTCAAGTTATTTTTTAAGATGCATTGAAATATAATAATACGTGAAAAGTTATAAAAACGCTATTTAATACAATAACGTAACTAAATAAATCGTACTACTGTAGCTGTTGCACTTATTTAGCTACATATTTTGTCACTTCTTATTACATATCCTTCTATATCGCATATAATATATCAGTTCAAGCAGTTAAAGGTGGGATTTCGGATGTATTGAGTTTAATTTAAAATATATTCAATATATTAATTGGGCTATTGAAGAAGTTTTTGTAGTTCATATTTCCTTTTATTTGATATTTATAGGGGTAATGTTTCTAATTGGGATTTTATTATATTTATCGTCATCTTATTTTAAGATATCAGGAACATCCATATCGCTAGGAATGTGTAATGCTAAAAGTTTGATATAGTACTTAAACCACTTTTTGTTTTGTTTTCACAGTTTTTGTTTATATTTTATTATGGGTTATTAATAAAGCTTTCATAATTTGGTTACAATTAATCGTTTCATTTTGTTAACTAAGTACATTTTATGCGCTCTTAGATCAAATTTTTTTATAAACATATTTAATTCATAAAAAATCCGATTGATGGTTCACGGAATTAATATTATGAATTTACTTGTCCATGAGGTTAAAAAGTTTGGCGACGTGCTGATGTAAAGATATATACACAATAATTAAATCAGTTGTTAAGACTATTGTTTCTAATTTTGAGGGAAACCTAAAAAGAATTGGATATTATGATTGTATCTAACATTACGGATTTAATCTTTTCAGAAATGTTAAAACTTAATGTACCAGAGTTAAAATTAGATACTTCAATAAAGTCAAATGCATAAATTTACTTTTAAGCACTGAGATATTTTATGAATTATTATGCCCAGGACAAATATATCCTATTAATAATGATTTGATTCTTCAAAATATAGTTTTTGGTACATTAGTGGGAGCTTCTAACCAATGATAATGAGGGGAAAGATGCATTATGGATTCATTAAAGACAATATTGATTTACACTAAGCTATAGAGATTCTGGGAAAAGGAAAAAGTTGAAAATAAAAATTTCGAACATAAAGAAACAATAATATTTGAAGAACACTTCGAAAAACAAAATGTTAACAGAAATAGTACAAGTATATATATATATATATATATATATATATATATATATATATATATATATATATATATATATATATATATATATATATATATATATATAAAAAATGCCATTGAAATAAGACAAAATGCTTTATGAAATCTAAAGAAGTCTTAAAAAATTTAATTAGTTGTGGAATCGTTTTTTAAGAGAGGATGGTATTTGAGATTATATAAGGAATGTTTTTCAACGAATATGAGAAATTGGGCTTATTATATTCCCTATTTAGGTATCCATCGCCCTGATAAAAGCTCAACTAAACTTCGTGTATCATTTAATTTGTCTTCTCAAACAACTTTCGGAAAACTCACTGAACTCCCTACAATTTAATGTTAATTGTTCAACAAGAACATATTTTTTTATAATGGGGAGATTTAATAAATTCATTTATAAATGCACTTGCCAGAAAAAGTCTGCGTACAAACGCACAGTAAGCATTCTACAGAGATTAAATGTACCTTATAGTGTCAACATTAATTCAATTTTTATATAATGCTTTTCTTTAACAATTCCTTAAATATCAGTAGCAATTTCAGAAAGATAACACACATTGTTTCATAATAAAATAATACTTGTAATTAAAAATTGCATAAAAAGTATCCAAAAAAATGTTTGCGTACGGATGAGAAATTTTTTTAAAAAATAGCTTCCATGGACTGTCAATTAAACTTTAATGTCTGGTTGGAAAACCTTTATGTCTAAAATGCTCTTCCAATTGTTTAAGCATAGGGTGAATTTGCTTGGCGGTTTCTGCAGATGAAATATTATACTATTCTATCATAATAACTCTTTTTAGTATATCTTTCGATATTATGTTATGTTGCCAAATATTGCATTCCAATAAGTCCCATAAATGTTCCATGGGGTTTAAGTCTGGCAATTATGGAGGAGTATGCAACTGATATTTGATATTGCACAACAGCTAGAGTTTCAACTTGTGGGCAGTGAGTTTTGGATCATTGTCTTGTTGAAACCAAAAGCCATCTCCAAGGTTCAAATCTTGTGCATTCTGCTTCAAGTTTTCTTTTAATATAGTTAGATACCTTATGTGATCTAATGTGGAGTCTATAAAAGTTAATCGATCAACTCCATTTGGTGCCATGCACCCCCAAATCACTACGCCACATCCATTGTGTTTAAATGTAGGTACAAAATTTTTGCGTAATTTTTATTATTACTTTCAAACAATGTGTGTCATCTTTCTGAAATTGTTACTAGCATTTAAACAATTGTTAAAGAAAAGATTTATATAAAAATAAAATTCATATTGACACTAAAATGTACATTTAATCTCTGTAGAATGCTTACTGTGTGTTTGTACGCAGACTTTTCTGTGTGCCAAGTGTATATATATTTACGTTTAATATTAATCTATATAAATGAAATCAGGTTGTAGCTCTGTGAATAATTTATGTAATCTTCTTTTCGAAATTTTGATTACAGTATTTGTAATTTATTTTAAACATTTGAACTCTTTGTAAAGTCATTTACTTCTGCCGTGATATAATTAATTAAAGTGATGTACCATTTCATTCGGAACTCTTCTCGTTTCAAGAGAGGCGTGTGATTCTTTTCCTATTTTTAAATGCGTTTCCACTGGGAGTATATAAAAAAAATTCCGCAATCGAAGCTCCTTTCTTTCTACACAATGCAATTTATTCTTTAAAAGCAAAAATACTTATTATTTTTTCCGAGTTTTGAGAATTTATTGTCCCTCCCCCTTTACGTAATGTCTCGTACTTGAATGCAGACGAAAAGTCACGACTTCCAAAATTTAATTATTTTCCAAGTGAAAAAAAATTTCAATTATTAAACATATCATTTGATTTGTTTTTAACTAATTTATACACAAGACTTCATTTGGTAAAGCGAGACATAATTTTATGGAACTATTAATTCAAAAAATTTTGTAATGCAAATACATTTGTGTGTTATTGTAGAAATTCATATTTTAACATTGAAACTGAAACTTCAGCTAGAAATTTTTATTTATTTTCTTTTAATTTTATTTTGGTACAATATCTGATGTATGTTCTACTTCTAGTTTTCACTACATTAATTTAATGTTTGTATTTTCAGTTCATAATTCGATTAGATCTTAAAAAATGTTTCGTAACACATACATTTTTATGTATTTATATCGAACTTAGAGCGTCACGCTCAAGCCAAAATTTCAGTTGAAGTCATTTTTTTTCCTTTGATTTACTTCACCTTGATCTTCTGGATAGAAAAAAGAGATTTTTTTAGTTTCTTTCCATTGATAAATCACTACAAAAATAGTAGGATCCACACACACACAAGAAAGCTAAATACAAATTTCCCTTTGGTAAAATTTATACGAAGAAAACATGCGATAAGTAGGTTTCAGTTATAAATTCAGTGTGTGTGAACACTAGAGTTAAAACTATTAGTTAAACTAGTATATGTGTGTGTGCATGTTTCCTTCGATTGACCTAGTTTTCCTTTTTAACTTTAGTATTTTTTTCCCCTAATTTTTGATATTTTGAATATTTTTCTTGATTAGGATGAAAAATTTCCATGCTTACTAAGTATTTTCTACATATGTTATACTTCTTACTTTTTTAAATTTTCTGAAAAGCTATTTATATTGTTAAATTATATTGATTACTTAGTTTAGGTAATATCTAAAATCAAAATTAATATATATATATATATATATATATATATATATATATATATATATATATATATGTATATATATATATATCATATATATATATTTATATTATGTTTTCTTTATATATTAAAGAATTCTACTGAGTGTTGAATGTTTTTGTTCATTTTAGCCTCCATTCTTTTTTCATCTTTCACATTTTCAAGCAAAGTTTAATAATAATCATTGAAATAAAGTATTCCCTTAAGATTTGAGCTTGTTGCGTTGATTGATTACTGTGCCATTTGGTTTTTGATAAAAAAAACCTGGCAATTATTCTTTCTATGGTTAATATTCGATTTAGGATACAATAAAACCGCGGAATATAAATGAATTATTTGATGACAAAATTTATTACTTATGGTATTCTTCATAAAGAGAAACATCCACTGCTAACAAGTTTTGATGTTCGACAAAGATCCAATGAATTGGTTGGTCAAGGCCGAACTCTTCTGGCGATGACAGTAGAACTGAATGTACAATGCCACCGATAATTCATTTCGAAGCAAAATCTTTAGCAGGTATCAATCATTTCTAAAATATATTGATTACCTCAATAGATGACAAATAAAGAAAGAAAGGGCATAAAAACCAAAATAATTTTGAGCATATCGAATAAAGAAGGTTCACACAAAAGTTTTTGTTTTAAGCTCTATAATTTACTTCAAAAGCAAAAAGGATCAATGTTTACAACTTTTATCAATCAGAAAGCACTTGTAGAATTAAAAAAAAAAGCATTAACTCATTCTTTTGATGTTATTTCAGGTCAAAGTAAAGTAGAATTATGAATATTATGATAAAATAATTGTCATAAAAAATAAATTACATGCTCGCTCTATTGATCTCGTTTCTAGTTATCACCATTTCAGCTCTGACAACCGCTTCAAAATTATTAATTACATTTAAATAATGAGGTTCTTCATCACTTGTGTTAGTATCTTCCTTTTCACACCACTGAAGAAAAATTTGAAATTACAAAGCATTTTTAATTTCACGAGACAATTTTATCTCATCCGAACGCTTTTCACCTGGGAATTGAATTCCCTTTTTGTTGGACACAGAGGGATGCCTTTCTCTACCAGGTTACACTTGTTACAATTACACTATAAAATAGAAGAAATTTATTTTTATATAAATTCTAAATATTATCTTATCTAAAATTCTTACGAATATACTTCAATGCGCATATATTTCCTTATGTATATAAACTTTAGAGTTGAAATTAAAAACTATTTATAACTTGTTGTCCATGGATGACATTCTAGAATCTCACAATTGAAAGCCGCAACATCATGGCGGTAAAAGTGTTCCGAATCTATCGAGTAACCGAAGTTACTATGACATCCGAATAAATCCAGCTGAATACTACAAGGTTGATAGGGCCTATCAACATTAAAATAGTAGAGCTTAATATACTTTCCCTATTAAAATGTGAATGTGTTGGTAAAGAAGTTCATTATGTGTCGACCTGGCCTCTTAAACATGGTATAACATTATGAAACATTGCCTCAAGATGCGAATTACTATTTATATCAAACTATCCTCATAGCTCATTATGTTGTTAGTGTGATGATTCAAATACACAAATAAAATTTCAGAGAATACATTTGAGGCACTTAATGCAATAGTGACTAACTGACCTCACTGTGTGGATACATAAACATTTATTATTTTCTAAAATGAGTAGATTTACACTTACTATTTCTATTAGCACTTAAGACTTAACTCGTTTTTTTTTCTGTATTGTGGTGAATGACGTTTACGCGTGCGCGCTGAGTTCCACTTAATAAATCTTCTAACAGAGAATCAGATTCTGGGCGGTAAAATGCCACTTAAAAATTTATCGCAGCTTTAATTTTCTAATTCAAATGGAAATAATGACAAATTAAGGAACTAGTAGTAATAAATTAATAAATGTGGTTAGATGCAATTTTTATATGAATTAAAAATTTTATTCAAATAGAAAGAATATTTTTTAATTTCGTTAATTTGAAACTTAGAAAAGAAATAATTATTTTGATACACGTTTTGCAAATTTCTGTGTTTATATGCTTAAAACAGTATAGTTTATAACAGTATTTGTTCTTTCAAGGAGTTTCAACACTTACTTTTTCTTTTGGTTTCACAAGTTCTTTCACGTAATAATCGTAGTATACCTTATTCAGATATACTACGATTATTACGTGGTATATCTGAGCATATATACGAGATATATTATGTGGTATATACGATTATTACGTGGACGAACGCATCTATGCAACTGCTTTTTCTGTTTTTCATGAAAATTTATTTATTATCAGCATAAATATAATCTAATATACTCTCAAAACATTCCAAATAGGTTTTGAATAAGGACTTTTAAAATTTGTTACCTTCATTCCGAAAATACACTGAAGAGGTTTCTTGTTGGTATACTATTTCTTCTTCGGCAAAAGAATCCAATTGAAGCTTGATGTGATTCCTTATTTATATAGGTTGAAACGAAAGCCAAATAACGCTTAACAAGTTGAAACCCCACTTCCAAACATTACAGAATCTCCACGATGAAAATGCTGTGAAATTTACAGGGAATCTTGTGTAAATGAAGCCAGTAATCCAACAAAACAAGTGGCCAATCAGGATTCAATTATCCTTTCATCGGAAATATAACTTTGAATAACACATTCGTTACTTCCGTATATTTGATCATTATTGATACTTGATTAAGTAAGATTTCGTTTACACGATTTCATTCTCTAATACATTTATTGATAAATGCGCTTTGTAAATCGTTCTTAAAATTTTATTTTGTTTACCGCGCGCGATAAATTTTTAAATTCGTAAGTCTTATGACAGTATAGATTACCTGTTTCGGGAGTTTTGGCTTCTAGAGACGTCCGTATCATCTAATTGCTTTAGTTTCTAAAATCTTTAGTTTCGTCCGTATCATCTAATTGCATATTACAACGTCATACAATGTTTACTTTTTTTATTATTATCAATTTTGAGTGCATCTAAAGTCGACTTCGAAGATTGCTATTTATATTCGAGCCCATGTTAGGCGAGTTAAGTTGCGCTCTAAAGGTTACCTTAAATTATTGTTGGGCGATTACGGATGTTCCCTAACAATACTTTGATATTTTTAAGCACATTATTTTTCAACGTTTACCCTTTTATTATGATTTGTGTAGTTTACAACAATCTGTAAGAACTCAACTCAGGCAAAAAATGGAAAAACCTGCGAATATTTACATAGCATTTTTCATAACTTTCAAATTGGAATCAAGGAGAGAGTACTTCAATGAATTAAATTCTTTATACAGCGATAACGTACCATCTGCAGCATTGTAATGAACTGATAAAAAGAATAAAATCGTTGACGACATTCAAGATGAATTCCTAAATCAATTCTTGTGCCAGAAAATATTGATGCTGTATGTGAACTGATAAAGCAATAGCGATATGTGACACACCAGGAGACTGATACACCTTAGAGCATTAGTATAAGTAATTTGAGATATTGCTTAAATATATAAGCTGTAAAAAAGATTTATTTGTGTTGCATCCTATATAATCTAACACACAAAAGAAAGAGAGAGAGAGAGAGATCTATGTATTTTGCATTGTTACCTCAGAATAATGATTTGAAAACAAAAATCTTTCTACTGGTTAGAGTTTTTTTTAGCTCCATCAAGTTTTATTCCATTAGTTTAGCAAGTTGTTACATGATAAATACAAGGTTTTATACCACAATTTTTGTCAATAATGATATTATTCTGATTAATTTCATTAACTTATAGATTACTTTTTTCTAAATGCTTTTTTTTATTTAAATAATTTGCAAGCAATATGATTAAAGCTTTAATATTTTTTTTTATCTAATACAAGTTTCATGATTGAATGTGTATTTCCATGCACATATTTTAAAAGATCTTTACTGGTTGATAAGGAAAACAATTTTATTTTGATTATGAATTTTATAAAAAGACAAAACATAAATCTCTATATATTTTAATAAAAACCAAATTCTTTTTACTTAACAAAAATGTTTTTGAAAAATTTAACATAAAATTTATTAATTAAAAAGTTTATTCATACATAAAAATGTGCTTTTTATTTTACTAAAATTTATCATGATTGAATTTCGAGCTATTTACTAAAAATGTTCAATAGAAAATGCAAGGAATTTCAATCTTATAGAAAATAAACATTTAAATTAAAAAATTATAGTATAAGTTTGTAGGGTGCTCAATAGCAAATTGTTAATGTGTTATATAAAAAAAGAGCAGCTAAAGAAGGAATTTTTGCACATGAAATTTATAAGCACATTGCACCCTACGAAATATTGATACATTAAAACATGTTCAAATACAATTATTAAATTAAATTAATGTATCTGCAAAAATAACATTTGATAATAGAAAATAATTATTTTTTCCAGCAAATTACATGCAATTAAAATTTTTGCAAAATGAATATGCAAAAATGGATTTTGAAAATTAATGTAACAAACAATTTACTTTAAGAGAATTATTTTACATCAAAATTATTCATGAAATTGAAAAACATTTTCATATTAGATTGAAGATAAATTATAACACAAAATATTTAACAGTATTAAACAAAACAAAATATTTAAAATACTTTTTAGTTCAATTTAAAATACATAAGGATAATTTTAAATTTGAAATAAATGGAAAATTTAAAGAGCCTTTATGATTTCGAATGAAATTTTTTCAGTATAATTTTTCAGCACTTTTTTTATAAATTAAAATTATTTATAAAAAAATAGTGTCCTGATTTCTACTTCCTTTTCTAAAGAAAGTCAAGTAAAGAAACTGTTGATAGTTATAAAAATAAATATTATATTTCATAGTATAAAAAAAAGGAACTCAATGCCAATTTTTAAAACTGAACATGTTTACTTTGCTGTTATTAAGACATCCATTGTTATAATTACATTTAATTTTTGTTAAATAAATTTTGTCCTTATCATACATTATCCTGTATTCTTATTACCTTCAATTATAAAAGTATTACTTAAACTTTGCACTGTGTAAGAGAGATATTAAATATTTACACAAGTATCAGTGACACACAATGTTTAAAAAATTCTAATTTAATCTCATTAAGTATTGAGTGACACATATAAACATGGTAAGTTTAAGAAACGAATATTTAGCAAACAATAACATATAATACAGCAAAGATTTTATTTCTGACATTTAAACACTTTGAAAATATCAATTTTATATTTACAACATCTATAATAATGAATAATACATTTTATATGACTAGACATTTATATACTATTCGAAAATAGCACTTTTTATAATTAAATCATGTAAAATAATACAAAATGATAATTCTGAAAGTAAGTATACTGCATGACTAGTTATTTAAAGAAAATCATATAACACATTTGTAACCAATACATGTTATCCGTATATTAGAAGAATAAAAACTTAAGAAACGGCAAGGAATAAGATTTTCATATGATTAAAACATATATGTAGAGATTTGTTTTTTAATTTTTTTATGAAGATATTTTGAATTTTTGGATGAAGCAGAACATTTTCCCTAGAAAAACATATATTAATGAAGGAGATTATACATTTATAAAGAAGGAAAAATGCATATTGTTGATGTTAAATGAACAATACCAAATATATAAAGAAACTATATCAACATTTGCATTATAAAAGGCATGGTATAACTCAAATGTTCATGAATTTATATCTTATGTTACTATGAAAACAGATTGTAAAATTATTATAAATTTTCTATATCATAATCCAAATGAAGAAGATTTCTATCCCTACAGATTTAATACTAAGAATTTCCACAAGGTTAAATCTTAAGCAGAGAATTTTAATTATACTAAAATAATCATTGATATTTCAGATTTTAAAATTTTATGTTGCATTTCATTATTACTTTTATATTGTTTTTAATTTTACACAATTATTCATAATAAAAAACAATAGAGACATTATATATATATAAAATTTAAACAGAAATAATATTTTAAATAGAAAAAATATTTACAAAATAATATGATAAAGTAAATAAAATGACTTTATAAGTTATTACTTTTGTTTCCTTTCATCTTTCATAATTTATTGTTCGAATTATGGAACAAGATTTTATTTCATATAATTTTATAATGTGACTCTTTTAATAATTGTTAAATTTATTAATTAACATTTAAATAATATTATTTACATAAAATCTTTATGTAACTTTCAATTAATAAATTGGTATCTTAGATTAATATTTATTCACAATAATGACATTTTATATTAAATATGTAGCCTCATTATTGTGAATAAATATTAGTTTAAGGTACTAATTTGTTAATATAAATTAAAATTCAGCATTATATATTATGAAAAATTATATGCAATATTATATATAATGCATTATATATAATTTAAATATTTAAAATCCAAACATAATGAAAACTATTGCTCGAGCATTTTTCAATAAAAAGCATTAAAGTGAAGAGAATTTTTTCACAACAGTATATAAGAATTTAATGTTGCGAAAAAATATTAGAAGATATATTCTAATAAAGTTCACACTGTGTATATATATGATAAGTTTCACACTGTGTATATGTGACTGTGTATAGTCTACAAAAAATCATAAGAAATATCTGTGATTTTGTAACTGCAAATATATATTTCTAAATGAATGATGAAAAATGTTAATATTTGAATTAAAGAGTGTATGGCTAAGAAAATTGACAAAATGATGTAACTTAAAATTTTAAGTAACTTAATGTTTTATTTAATAATTATACTAGTTTTGTTAATATTTGTAAGTTACCTAAGGCAAAAATACCTCAGGTAATATTTTCATATGCAGTTTAAAATTGACTTACTTCTTTGATTTAAATTCAATTGTTCAATTTCCAATACTAAAACCTTTTTAATCTAGTATTAAGAAAAACAAAAATAATATTTTTAATCAACAACTACCACAAAATACAATGAAATATTTTGATATTATAAGCAAATATAATGGGACTCTTAAACTTATAATGATATTAAATTCAATATTACTTAGTAAGATTTTAAGAAATTTCAAGTTATTATTTTTTCAATATTTAGTTCCTTTTGTTGGGAAAAAGTACAACTTGTTTTACCTAAGGACTATATTTTAGTGAAATTATGACTATATTTTAGTGAAATTAATGACCTTTACAAATAATTATTGAGTAAAAAACTATTTAATAATAAAAAAAAAACTTTGAATTTTCTGACATTTGTAATAACATTTATCATACCAGTGAAAATTTCATTTAAATGTATAAAACACATAAATAAACATGCCATATAAAGTCATTGTAAAAATATAATAGTCTCTAAATCTTTGAAAAAAATAACTTGTAAAAATCAGCAGTTCTTGTAATTCTTATAATAAATACTTTTTTTTGTCACAAATTCAATTATATAAAGTTTTCCCACATATATATAGTTTTTCTTATGCAAATTTTACAAATGAATATCCAAATCACAATAGCAAACTAAAGAGCATATTTAACAGTTAAATTTAGCATTTTATACAATATATAAGAATATTTATATTCTTGGCTAAATATCACATTATTGCACAGATTATAAATATTTATTAAAGAAATTAGCTATTATGTATGTTGTTTAAATAAAGTGCAGTAAATACAAACAAGTCATAAGCGTAATAAAATATAACTGAAATATGTTTAAGGTACTTAAAAATATAGAAAATTTTTTTCTTATAAAATTCATTTGAAGGAATAAGAATCAATGACAAATGTATGAAAAAATTGTATTTTTGAAAATAAAAAGATATAAATGTAATTTAATAACATTTTTAAATACTCCATTTAGAATACCATATTTCTAAATATTTAATGATAACGAATATTAATTTTTAAAATTTATTAGCATTAATAAATTAAACCCAGGATAATTATTTAAAATAATTTTCAAATATTATAAAAAATCTAAAAAGCAACTGATTTTAAATTTAATTTTGCAATCATTTTCATTAAAAAATTAATTTTTTATGAAGTTAAAAAAGTACTGCAATGAAATTTTAAAATGATAAATATTCATATATACAAGTAATTACAAGATTAAGCGAAATGCATATATTTTTGTTTTGACACCTTACTAAACATTAGTTCAGGTATCGAAAACCTAATTTTATACACAATATTTCACACTAGTTAATTTCTTGATTGAATCTTGAAGTTAAACTTCCCAATGAGTTTTTACAAATCCATGAGCTAAAATATAAATGAAAAATAGATAAATACATAAAAAACTAACAGTTTTAAAGATATACAAGTTCAAAAGAATTTTATTTTAAGAAACATTTTTCATTATGATTTAAAGAAATGCAATTTTTTTAGACATTGACTAATGAGACAAAATTAAGAATGTATATTAATACTGATATTTGAAAAATAGGAAATTTGAACTAATATTAATTAGAGTAATCACAGATTCAATAGTAAGAAATAAACAACCTTTGAAAAAAATACAAAAATCAATAAATACTCACCAACCAATGAGAGTATAGTGGCAATCTAAAAAAAAATAATAATATTATAATTTTCCATTAACTTTACTGAAAAAAAATTAAAGAAAAAGCATATAGTGTAAATAAAAATGGCTTATTAAATACTTAAAACACACAAAAACAATAATCTCTAATTGTACTTATATATATATATATATATATATATATACATATATATATATATATATATATATATATATATATATATATATATATATATATATATATATATATATATATATATATATATAGCAAAGCTTGTAACTCACTGCATTTTCAGAGTTTGCTTTTAAAACATAACACTGAAATTCATCTGCAATAGTGCAACTGGTGTTTCTACAAAATATAATGAGAAGAGTTAGACAATTCTGCTAATTATTAATATTAAATATAAAGCATATAAATATATTTAATAAAAGGATATTTTAATTTAAATTAAACTACACTCAATGTTTTGTTATCATATAATTAATATTACAAAATGTCTTCTTAGCTGAATGAGAATTCTCTTGAATATTCCAATTTTGTAAAGAGATAATATTTATAAGCAATTCAACTTGGAAAATAACATAAACCTATACAAACCATAACCATAAGAATTCTGGACAAATAAGATTATGAAACTTTAATGAAATGTTTTTTAATAGATAAAGAAAAATTTATAAAATAAAATATTAGTATTTAATATATTTTAACCATTTACATTTATTAATTATTAAATTTGTTATAAGAATAAAGTATGTCAATATATAAATAAAACAAATTTAGTATATACATAAAAAACAAAGGAAAATTTAAAAGACTAGATTCCATTACTAAAATTACAAATGTTACTTTAAAATTCTTTTGATCAAAAAGCAGTAATCATTGACTTAAGTTCAGCAGTTAATTAATTAAAAAAAGGGATCAAATTTCTCCAACTGATACTTAATTCCACAGTTTTCAATTACTGATAAGATTAAAATTTGAATGACTTCATTAATTTTATCAATAACTTCACTGCAAGTGATTCTACAAACACTGATTCAAAAATAATACACACACTGGCACATATCAATTTATTTTCAAACAATACCTCTTTACAATCCTATAATATACTTTTTTCTTATGCCTGCCAAAAAGCTTTTTTTTCCCAATAAGTCTCAACATTTAGGAGGATTTGGTATTCCTTGTAAAGAATCATTTTTGTTGAATCTTCTAATGATGCAGATAACAGGAAAAGAAGTCTCTTTTTAAGTATAAAATGGGTGATCAGATAAAAGTCCCTTCAAAACTTAGGAAAAACCAAAATCATGTAAATTTATGTCCAGAGGATACACATATAAGGAAATAGTTCTCAAAATCGAACAAAATCTTCTAGGCAATTTAGACATCTTAATATTTATATACAAATAATACAATATACTAAGCTGCAGTCATGTTTATGTCACACGGAACTCTGTTAAAAGTGATGATTTCTCATTTAACATATATAAAATCAGATATCATTTGCTTCACTTTAGATTACACTAGCCAAACTATTTTGATTCTTAATTTTTGTTCAGTATCAAAATAGTTTGGCAAGAAGGCCTATGCTTAGCGGAGTAATGTATGAATAATTTGTTCAAACCTCCTCAAAAACAGAGGTTGTATATCACTTTCAAAAATAACTATCTTAGCTGGATGGATTTGGCAAGCCAGCAATCAGACGAGTTTCTCTTAATTAAACACACTAAAATTTCAACAAATTGATGGTAGAGAAGTAAACCGCTGTTCCATATTTCAAAATGGATCTCAGAATTTAAGTCAATTTGCTTAAATTAGAGGTTAAATTCTGCAGTATGATCTTCTGTAGTTACATATATAAGGTTTTAGCAGCCTGTTTTAAAAATCAAGCATTTCAAAACGAAATTCCTTAAAAAACTTTCAAGTGCATTGAGCATCTCTTTCAATTAATAACTTTGAACACAAACTATTTTTCTCATTATTTCATACATTTTAAAGTGGAGGCATCATTTTTTAATTGACTCTTGGAGGAAGTCAAATAGCACACTAATATTCTATATCATAATATATGATAATTATGTAGTTAGTAATTTATCAATAAGATAATAAAAATGTATAGTGATTCTAATAATTAATATATCAATCAACCAAAATACATTTTTCAAATATTTTTTAAATTGATTATATTAAATAAGTTTTGACATGTATAAAAAATGCTTGAATTCCAAAGACATAAGATGAAAATATTAATATTTAATTTACAGGTAACCTTCCTATAACACGGTATCTCATAACACGGTTTCGCTATAACACGATTCGTAAATTGCGGGAAAATTCCTACAACACGTCATCCTATAACACAGTTTTGTTCCAATGTTAGAACTTGTTATCGGTCGGCGGAAACATGTTCACTCCTTACTTCTTTTCTATATTGTAAGTATGTATTATTGCTTGTCAGTAATATTATATTAATCTTATAATAATAAATTACTTACTATATGTGCAAAAAAAAGTTTTTATTTTTGGTATTGTTTTTTATTTTTTTGTTTATTATTGAAATACAATTTAAATTCTTAAAAAAATATTAAGAACAGTTTTTCCACATTAAAATCCTTTTTAAAATTTTTTACGGAAGAAAATATTACTTTGAAATGTATTAAACAAATAAAACAATCATATCAAATGTAAACTAATGTATGTAAAAATGTTGCGTCATACAAAACCAAGAAGTTTTATTGCAACCATAGTGTTTGTGACAGGTCGGGAAGTCCATGCGTCAGCTCCCCTTTACAGGAGCCTTAATGCGTGTGTGTTTTCCGCGAGCAGTCAGTCAGTCAATTTTCTGAGTGGTTTTACCTACGTTATTTAACTTTCATCCCTGTGACCTGAAAACAAGTGTCTCACACTGCTAGTTGGTAGTCTACGTTTAGCCACAGTGTATTAAGTTGACGAAGCGGATTTGATGGAAATGGCATCCCTGGATGCAAATCAAATAGATATTGAGGACACTAGCTCTGATGAAGATTGTGCAGTTAAGAATTTAACATTAAAAGAATTACAAGAAGGCCTATGCTTAGCGGAAAATCTCGAGTCATTTTTCTTGAAAACAGAACCTTCCACAGAAAGAAGTCGAAAATTCAAAAGGGAGCTGCAAAACTGTTTAACTCCATACCGCAAAATTTACAATGACCTAGTAAGAACTAGTCAGCAAAGTTCGATTACAGATTTTTTTAAGAGGGGAAAACATACAAAAACTTTAAATAGAGGAAAAAGTTCCGAAAGTGAAGGCGATATCGTTCCACCCAAAAAACGTTCTCGGTTGATTATACTGAGCAGTGACGAAGAATAAATTCATTAAATTAGTGTTGCGTTAGATTAAAAATTTTTTCTTACATTGTGTTGGATATACATTTATTATTTAATAAAAATTAAATTGTTAATGCCGAAATAAAAAAATATTTGTTTTTAATAATTTTTTGGAACGTAACCCCCCTTTTTGTATTAGTTCTGGGTCTCATACAACACGTTTTCACACAACACGGCATTTTATAGGAACCTAACCTACCGTGTTATAGGAGGGTTACCTGTATTAATATTTTATAATATTTAATATTTTTATAGGTATTAGAAAAAACTACATAAAAAGAATAAAAGTAATTAAATAAAAAATTATTATTAAATGAACAAACATCTTTTTAAATTCTATTAAATATAAAATAATATAAAGAGAAAATTCTTATTGATAAAATGTCTTAAAAATAATATATCAAATTTAGTGAAATACATTCACATAAATCTTACATGATTACACCAATGCATTTTATGTAGGTGAATATTTAGTTTACTTTTTAAGATATTATAATATTTAATCTTTAAATAAATCATTAATTACTATATATGAGAGCAAGTATTTAAATGTACTGAAATACATGTATTTTGATTTTAAGAACAAGAATAATTTATAAAATTAAAAGGGTTTCACACAAAAATTTATTTATGATTGAAAGAAGAATATACAAAGCATAACAAAAACAAGATAAAAATTGATAATAAATACTAAAAAAAGCAGAGTTCACATAGATTAGAAAAAAACTATTAAACTTACCCAAAAATAAAAGCAAAAATATTGGGACAGATCTTTTTACGACCACATGCAGATATTTCAGAAAAATGCTTATCAAGAATAACCTTTTAAAAAAAATTGTAAATACATTGTGAACCTTTAAATAAACATCAGAAATAAGCTTTTACAAGGAAATTTATTTAAATAATATTGAATTATTAAAAAATGTAAATGAATTGCAGTTAAAGTTAATTGTATTATTTAAACAACATAATTTTTTTATTACTAATATTATAGTTTAATTTATATAGATACATAATTATACACAAAGGTACCAAACTGATAATTATATGCGTTAAAATTTCAAAAATGTTCCTGTATATCAAAATTGTGATAACAAAGATAGCCTAAATGATGTGAAAAATTGAATTAATGTATATTTAGTAATAGGTTAAACATATGATTATAATTTCAATAGTCACATAACATGGGTAACTAAAGTCATTTACTAACTGCATACAAAGAAAATGAAGTTTTGAAGCGACTTATATAAGTGCAGCTTCAAGCCTATTCAATAATTTGTGTAATGAAAATAAATTGCACACTATACTTTTTTGAGATCATCATTGCACTAGACATAACAAAACAACAACCATGTCAATATGGATTTGGAGGATATATGAGAAAAAAGTGGAACCAACTTATCACATCACAGTACACAAGGATTGGTATATTTTGTCAGGACAGTTTATTCGTATTCATTTTATATTGAATATTGTTTGATATTGTACTAGGTCAATGTAATCATGAATAATTTGACATCTATTAAAACACATTTGAATATGATTAAAGTATCAATTATCTTTCCCTTTAAATTAAAAGCATTTCTAGAAAAGTTTCTTTTAAAAAGCATTTTCTTTTAATTTAAATCAAAAGCCCATTTAATTAAAAATAAACAAATTTACAATTCAAAATATATAAAAAATGTATTCATTTATTAATCCTTAAATATCTTAAAATTACAAATCAATATGAATTTCTCAAAATGAAAAAGGTTTGTCATGTTAATTGAGCATAAAAAAATGCAAAAATCAAGAAATATATTAATAGCAAATATTTGATACAGGGGTAATAGCAGGAAAATATACAAATGTGATATTTTAAATTGTGATCCAATTCAAAACGAAGAATATCAATATGCACTATAAATAAAGAGTTTTCTTTAATGAATTGTAAATATCAATATTTTTTGTAACAGATTGATATTTAATGAGACAAAAATTGTACATTTGATATAATCAATAAGATAAAAGTGATTTTGACTTGAATCTACAAATTTAAATTGAATAGTTTTATAATAATGAACTTTTACTTTAAACTAATTATTTTATAGTAAAAGAATGTATTAAAACTCATATTTCAGCCCTGAAGATACACTTCAAAATAATAAGCATATTATTATAAAGTGCAAAAATTTTTTACAGCATATTTATACACATGAAAAAATTATATATATATATATATATATATATATATATATATATATATATATATATATATATATATATAGTCAAATATATTAGAAATAATTAATATGCAATACTAAAATGGATTAAATGTTTCTGTTATGTATGCTATTATTAATTTTTTAATATATTAAAATTTTTTGTATTGAAATCACTCAGAACAAAAGATTGATAATATACTTGTTTAAAAATGTATCTCAGTTTAAATTCCACAAGTATTCTTAAAACACTTACACATAAATTGCACATGACTTTATCAATAACAAATTACTATGATTTAATTAATTTAATTAATTGATTATTTATTAATTAATATTTTATTTTAATTGAAATATTTAAAAAACAGTGTATATGTTACCTCAGTATCTTCAGCATTACTCAGGGTAAGATCTCTTTCAGTGATACGTAAAATAACTTCCTATAAAAAATAAAAAATTACATTAATGGAAAACTATTATCAACATAAAATGAAATAATTTCGTATTTTTGGTGAAAATAAAATAAATATAGAGAAATAAAATAAAAATTGAGTTGTCCACCTATTTTTTCATAAAATTTAAGACATTTAAAATACATATATTTTAAATATACATTTTATTATTACTGATAATAAACTTAAAGTCACTTTAATATGAGCTTTATTAACATATTAATACCACCAATTTGCAACAAATATTTTAAGTAACTTGCAAAGTTTGGCTTCTAATATAAAGAATGAGTACTACTATGACAAAAAAGTTATGTAGAATGGTGGTACAAAAAAAGGTATCAATTTATTATTCAATATTTATTTCATCTGCTTTAAAATACCCTTTTTAATTTCAATCTACTTCTGTATATGCATTCTTCAATTATCAAAACATATATCAAAATCGTTTTTGTGAAAGGCTTTTAGATTTCATAGAGAATCTTTTTTATTGAATTAATACACTCAAAATTATAACCATACAAAAATGTAACATGGTGTTATATCAAGAGATAGGGTGCTTGTGAGTTAACAATTAAATGGCTTGTGGACAAACCATTAACAATATTTGTTAAGGTTTTGCCAATAACTGACAAATAACAAGTCTGAAGGGGCACATTATCATTACACAAAGCCCAATTCTACTGATCACATTTAAGTCATTTTTGTTTAATTGCTTCATGCAAATACCACAAAAATAATAATTCATTATTAATTCTCTGGTAAATTTATAACATACCAAGCCATGATTGCTTAAAGAAACTGTAAACGTTACTTTAATTTTTGAGACTTTGATGTGGTCATTTCGATCTAGGTTATCTTATCAAGCATTATTCAATTGACTGTGAGGCTGTTTCGGTGATAAAATCATGGATCTAAGTTTCATCACTGTAAATGTGTTTTAAGAATAATTGTCTTCTGAAAGCATTTTTTTAAGTCCCTTGAACAAAATGTCATTTTTGGAATAAATTTATGTTATGGAAGCATTTTGAAAAGGACAGTTACAGAATTAAATGTTTTTTTTTAAATTGCTTGACAAAAACCAAATGATATTGGAATTAATTTAATAATTTCTCTTAGAGTCAAATAGCGATCACCCTGGTAATCAATATTCTGATTTGCTCAATATTTAAAGTGGATCCTTTTATAGATCATCGATTGTCTTTGACAATTCATTTATTATAATTGAACATTTTATAGTATTCAAATATTGTTGTTTTTTATTAAAAAATGTAGCATTTAAATGCTTTTTAAGTAGAAATTTCATAACGAGAACAAAATTTTAAGCATACTCTTGCTCAATAACATTATCAGTTTTAAAAAAATGATGAAATGAGAATCTTTGCTCAGTAAAATCTTATTTCCAAATGTTGAAATTAAATATGTATTTCACAGATACCAAATGTTTAATTAAATTTTTAGAAATGTTTGCATATAATAACTAACACAGATAAATTTTAAAGGATTCTAGATACTTTTTGACACAATAGTTTCTTAAGATATATTATAATAAATACTAACATAAATGAGCTCTATAGCTTTGCTTATTATGTAAATTACATACATCTATTATAACAAAGAACAATTTAAATTAATTTTTTTAAATTTTGAAAATACTTATAGGTTTCATTAATATAGATAATTTTGTGATGTATCACAGAATTTGTGAATCAAATCACAATGTCGATATCTATGAGTCAATTGGATTCAAAATAACAGTAATAGATAACTGCAAAATGAGTAAGAATATAGATCATAAAGCATTTAACTGTGGACAAACAGTCATTTGGTTAACAATTATGTAATAGTCAGTTGGTTTACAAATCACTGTGTATGTTAAGTATGTTAAAATCAGATGTGCCAGGGTCAATTGTAATGACGATAGTATATGGATAGCCATGGTCATCAGACATTAATCTACATTATAACATTAGATAGATGGATTATAATGTTACAGATCATTTAACAGAATCTGGGTTTTGTTCAGACATTGATGAATAATGGGATGTAAATTCTATACATCTGGTTTCTGTATGCATCTCTATTAGGGTGATTGTTAAGAAGTTTTCCCATTTCCTCTTACAACAAATGATTATGGCTCATTATCACTGAAAAGTTCTTCCAGATGACAAATTAGATGATAGATATTAAAGTGTTTTTTAGCCTTATGCTGTCTACTATGCAGTGTCAAGTTGCCATAAAATACAAAATCAGTTTCTCCCAATAAATATTGAAATCCTCATCTTATACTATCACTGCTGACTATGCCAAACAAGATGTAATGATCAGCATGGACATTTCCATTCCCAGGCTAATTATAATCACAAGATGTGGGAAAATATTGCTGGATGGAGATTCACTTTATTGCACTGGATTTTAGATTTAGGCTCGGATGGTTCCAAAAAAACCTAATATTACAACCAAAAGTCTATTGTACTATCATATTGCATTGGATAACAATGTATGTGAATAGTGTAAGCGATGAATTTTTCTGTGGTTCTGAGCATTCTGTAGAGGGATTACCTTAAAATCATGTTCCCTTATTACCCTATAAAAAGGTGATGGTTTTTTGTGGTGAGATAGCATGGATCTCAAAATTTATGTCAAGTATCCCAAATTTAATCACATTTCAATGTTTATTGTATAGTTATTGATGAAATAAAATTATGTGTAATCTGAAACATACAAATCTGAACATAATAAAGTAAAAAAGTCAGGTCAAAAGTACCCTCTCATTACTTTTATAAGCGTTTTACAATATAAAATGTAGGAGATGTTTACGATACTGTTTATTGTGATTGTTTATGGTACTGTTAAAAATTGTTCATAAAACTTAATTATTTAAAAAATGAATTTCACATAGCACAATAAACTATATCAAATAAAAATATACTAACCTTTGGTTCCAAATTTAAGTCAATAGCTTTGCTAATAGCTTGATCAATACATTGGGCTTTTCCATCCTAAAAATATTATTTTGTTAACAAAAACCCAAAAGTAAAAATAGGTTTTAAAATATTTGAATGAATTTGTAATTTAAGAAAGTAATAATTTATAAAAAAGTAAAAATCTTTAAAAATAATAACTGCAAACAAATGCAGATATTTAAACTATTATGAATATAAGAAAAATTAAATGCTTTCTGCGAAAAAAAAATCACTAGTACCAGAGGATATGTTCTAATAGTTTTCAATCAAGTGATAGGGATGTATACAAGAGAAATTGCCAAATTCTTTAATAAATTAAGTATATTATCTTATTTTGATGTGTATTGAATGGACCAAATTAAATATAATTTTTTAAACAATAAAAAATTATCTATACAAATGCTACCAATAATAAATTGTTTTTTGTTAATTAGATTAGGAAATTTAACTACAAAAATTTAATTATGCAAGCCATTTTTCTAAATCTAATTATTTAAAAATTTTTTAATTAATTATTTAATTATAAAAATTAAATTATTAATAAAATTAAATATAAATAACAAATTTAAAAAATGGCTTGCTTAATCTTTAAAGAAAACAAAATAGTGCACAATAAAAACTATTTTAAATTAATTCTGTAAATGTCTTATAATAAAACTGTTACATCTCATGGTAAATTGTTCAAAATCCATGTCATAAGACTTTCTATTAATGCTCAAGAACAGATTTCATAAATTAAAGTAATCATAAAATTAAATATAATAAATATTTAAAATCACTTCCTAAAATAAATTAGCTTTTAAACAGCTAATTTATTTTAGAAAGTGACTAATAAATAGAAATTTTACATGATATATTCAATTTCCAATGATATATTAAAGTAAAATCACCATTACTAATAAAATAATTTATAGAAACTCACACATATTTTAAATTAAAATATAAAAAGAGAATTTAGTATTTATTCTGAACTTTTTATTCTATTATATTTTTATTAATCACTGCCTATATTTCTAAATAATTTTAGGAGAATTAATGTAAAGTTTTCATGCAATTTAAATTCATAGGAATAACAATAAATGTCTTAAACTATTCTACTCTAAGACAATAGTAGAATAAATAAAATACGCATTAATAAATGTTGAAATTCATCATACTAAAAACCCAATCCAACTCTGGTGTACTGATTCATGTAACAAACCATACACATAGTACCTTTAATTGTATGTTTTTTTTTCAAAATTTTGTACAATAAAAATAAAAATTAAATATATATTCATAATATAATCTAAACTATATGACTATAACAAAATGCTATAAAATCAAAAATTTCATTTAAAATTAAGTTGAAAACAAAAAAATTAAACTAAAATGAAATTTTAGAGATATTTAATAATTATTTTAATAAACACATTTATAACATTTTGTTGAAAATCTGTCATGTAAATGCATGTCAACTCCATTTCTAACCAATCGAAACAGGTCCTCAAATATATTTGTTATGGATATGAGTCAAAAATTTGTTTATCCAAACATATATATTTTCATTTAAAAAATAAAAATAAATAAAAACTGGTTTTTTTAAATGTTTATGCAAATGAATATTCATTTTTATCCAAGCCTACATATCCAGCAAGAATATTTGTCAATTAATTTACAACCACCAATATTTATTTATTTTAATTTTGTTTATCTAAACTATAATTAAATAATTTTCAATAAAATGTTTCTAAATTAAATATGTAATTGATTGAAGATCAAAATTAAATATTATATAAATTAAATTAGTAAAAGAAAAATATAATTAAACTTTAATGTTTCAACGAAAAGAATATTATTATTTTTTTAAGTACTGATACAAAACTTACATTGTGAACTTGAAATCGGCCCAGTAATGAAACATAAAATTTTACCCTAAAAAATGAAGAATTTGAAAAACTTTTGATTGATGACAGATTTTATTGCTTAAACAACATATTAAAATGAAGAATGCAAAATATATTTAATAAATACAAATATTAAATTCATAATTTCTAAAATATATTGATAAATATGTAATTATCATTTATATTTGAAGTATTTTATGTGACTGAACTGTTATTTTTATATTTTTCAAATTTTAATATGCTTAAAAATAATACAGAATTTTTTTATACTTCTAAACATTGTAGACTTGCAAAAATTCTAAGGGAAAACTTGTCCTTTTTTACTTCATTTAAAAAAATAATTAAAAATACATCAAGGTTATTAAATATAATTTAATTTTCTTACATTCTTTACTCTATCATTTACATATTTCACTCTTATTTCTATACTCATTTTTGGAAGAAAAAAATTGTAATACTTTTATTGATTAAACTATTCAAAATTGCTGATTTATATTTTTAATAAATATTTTATAATATCGAACATGGCATCATACATTTTTCAGATGAGTACATAATTTGCACTCATCTGATGATAATCTGTACTCATTTGTATAATAAAAGTGCAAACTTTAATACTTTTCCTTTACATCAGTATTTATATTCTATATTTCTGTTCCATTTCCTAATAAAATTAGGAATTTTTTTTATATAAGAGAATTTCATGATGTACAGATGGATTTTGTCTAAAAAGTTACTTAACAATAATAAAAACTAATATTTTCTTTCTTTAAATTAAAAAAAAGTCCCCTAGGAGTTGTTTTATAATTTTCAAATAGATATATATATATATATATATATATATATATATATATATATATATATATATATATATATATATATATATATATATTCCCTTTGGACAATTAAAATACCACTGAAACAAGATATTAAGGAATATTCATGGTTTGAATTTTAGAAATTCTTCAAAATCCTGTCATTAGAAAATATTATATTTTCATTTTATCTCTTATTAAAAGACACGTTTTTACTTACTTTGGATAAATTTTAATTTATTAAAAAATCATGTACCAATTGGGTCAGTGATAAGACTCCATCTTTTACAGAGGAATACCCAAAACATAATTACAGAAACAGATGAATTATTGGGACATGCTTGTTGTATTTTTGTTTTCACAATGCACACCTGATGGGATAGATACTTAAGAGAAAACCTTCCCTTTAAGCACATGAACACACACCATTTTCTATGAAGTCTTCCCAATTAAGTAATAAGCAGCAGTTGCAAAAAAAGTTTTGTAATAGTGTTTAGCTATTGGCTTACACAGTGTTAAAGAACTTCAATAGGATTCATAAGACACTTAAATAGGATTACCTTATAAGTAAAACTGCATTTGGTGGTAATAGCAGATACTAGATTCAATCCTAACTGCTGTTGAACATTGGCAGCTAGACATTATGTTTACACTTACAACATATTCATCTGTGAAGATGTGAATATTTTACTTATAACCCATGAATAGGGCCTATAATCTATATACAGATAGAATTCTAATCTATTATCCTTGCAACACAGGTTTTTAAATTATATAGCTGTACACAACTTTTGATTAAATCTTGGTTTATTCAGGGTTCCTACAGATTTCCAAGAATCGAATTCCAGGAGTTTTAAGGAGTTTTCCAGGAGTCAAATCAAAAACTTCCATGAGATATTGATATTCACGTTAAATAATTTTTTATTTTTTTAAAAAATTGTTCTTAACCAAATAGGCATATTATTATGTTTATGCAATATTTTTCAATCATTTCTGCAATTAATAAAAATAAGTAATTGCAAACATTAATCAGACTATTTTTTTTATTTGAGTTAAAATTATTAATGATAATTTCAAAAGCCTTCAATGAATTTACAGCTATAACAGAAAAATTTTATTTAAATAATCAACATTTTATATAATACTGGATTAAACATTGTATAAAATAATGAGTAATTTTAGAGTTTTTATACATTTCCAATAGATTCAGATAGCAAAGACTCTTTTAAAAACTTTTGCATCAAACTTTTCAACAATGCATGAAAATCTTCAGCAAATAAATGGCAACACTGGTTTATCAGTTTGATAAAGTGTCAGAAAAAGCTCTACTTCCCAAACAATAAATCTAAAAAAATTGCATTTAGCAGAAAAAAGTATATCTTTTGTACACTTCTGCACAATATCAAAAGTTTTGGTATCAGGATTAGAAAATATTTTGTTTTGAACAAATGACATATATGTTTTAAGATACATACTGACGTGGGAGGACCCTGGACTATACCAAAGGTTATCAGGGGCTTTAAGATACAGTAACATTTCAAGCAATCTGTTGAAAACATTTATATTTTTCTAACCATCGATGTTTGCAAAACTTTAAAAGAAATTTTACGCCTGGGCCAAGGCTATCGAAGTCATCCCTACGAGCTGGTGAGTCCTTAAATAGTCTCTAAACTGCACTTGCTGTTACCTCAACTTCTGGAAATGAGGAATATCCATGGCTGTAAGCGTTTTGTAGAATGTGTAGGCCGCAGCTTCCGACATTTATAATAATTGAATAAAGTTCACTTTTTAAAATATCAGCCATTTTAGTAAAAACAGACCAGTTAGCATTAGGGCCATCCATTGACAACTAGAGTAATCCACTTGTTCTAACTAAAGGTCTCCAGTTGAATGAATTAAAAAAATGGATGAGTAATACTGTGTTTTAACTGCATCATTATCATAAAATCTTATGTGGCAGTCCAATTGTTTTGTCTGCAGATAATTATTTAAGCTTTTATAAAGGAGAGAAGCACATAATTAGAAACATTCTTAACTTTTTCTTTCAATAAGTAGGAAAAATAAGGTGCAATCCTAAAAACTGAATTACCATGAAATTATTGGAGCTGAACTAGCTATTATTGTAGCTAACAGTTAAGAATACAAAATTTAATATCAATTGTGCCACCATCTAGTGTCAATATCAAAAACTAATACTAAATTAAGTTTTTTGACAATTTTATTGAAAATTTTAAAATATTAAAACAAAAAAGATTAAAAAAAATAATGATATTTTCTAGAAAAAAATAAGTGCATCAAGGTAAGAAAAAATTCCAGGAGTAATTCACGATTTTCAAGGAATCAAGTCAAAATTCTAGGAGTTGTGGGAACCCTGTTTATTTTTAAGGTAACAGAAAATTTTTCCAGATTTGTAATATTGATTATTTCAATTGGAAAAGTTTTTTCCAAAACCATAGTTAAGCTACATTATAATCAAAGCTTATAAAAAATTCATTAAAAAAGCAAAATTGAAAAATTTGACATTTAAATTTAAAATAAAACAATTTTATTTTAATTATTATTTACATATAAAAATATTCTAATTCACTCATATATAGTAATATTAAAAAATCTTTCAATAGATAAATCATGTTTCTTTTTTTTAAGAGAAATAATTATACATTTTGATTCAATAACCTTTTCCTAACAATAAATTAGATAAATATATGCATTATGAATAATTACATAAAATTCTAAATTTACACACATAAACTACATGACATTTCAATTCTATATATATATATATATATATATATATATATATATATATATATATACTGTTCCATTTGCTTTAAAATTTACAACAATCAAAATAATTTGTATGTAAAAGACTTTAATTTCTTAAAATAATAAATCAATAATATGTATATATATGTTATCTAAAATATGCTAACCATTTTAGTTTCAGTACATTTTGAATGCATAGAAAGCTACAAAAATGATATTCGATATTATTTAAGATTCCAAATGGTATCACTTTAAAAACCTAACATACAAGCTGAAAAGTAAGCAAGAATTGTATTAAAATTTCTAGTTTATTAATCTGATGAAATGCTTCACAAATTTCATTTTCTCAAGATTTATTAATTTATCCTTTAAGATTTAAAGTATCCTTAAAATATGTAGTTCTTTAAAAGAGCTTGAATTTAACTTTTCTCTGTAAATTAAACGTTATCTTAAATATATGCTATTAATTTATTAATGAACAGTTTAAACTGATTAATCAATAGTTAAGTTTATTAACCAATGCTCAAAATTTATTCGCATGCAATTACTTAATAATTATCAGTGCAAATTCCTGTTTATCTTATGTTTCAAGATAAATGTATATTCTTTTTAAAAAAAAAAAAAGGCATACGTTATTATTACCAATAATCATTTTCATAAATTATAATATACATTCATTACTTTAAAAGTAATGATCAAAAACAACTCAATTAAGAAACTGTAGTATGTGTGAATTGTAAAATGAGCACATCAATTCACTTACCTACCAACATGTGATGAATCAGGACTTGTTTCTTGAACATAATCTGGATCTTTAACCTGTTTCTTGTCTTCAAGCGACAGTTTTATGCGAAGTTTTTCAAAAATTGGTTTTAATGGGCCATATATACTTCCAACATAAAATCCCTTTAAAAGAACAATTAAAATTGTTGTAAAATGATATATAATAATGAAATTTTATTTAATGTTAAGTGTATAAAAACTTTGGAAAAGTTTAAATTTAACTAGTCAAGAGCATATTAATAAAAGTTTTTAATTTTAATAACATTTCTCTGGATGAATAAATTTATTAATTCATACATAGCATCAAATAAAATTAGGTAGCATATGATAGAACAAGCAACACTCCCAAAAATCATTTAAATAAAAGATTTTATAACTAAACAAAATTTGTTTGATAAACACATTAAAATGATTTACAATATAACACACTTAAATACACAGATGCATTAATCATTTAAAAACTGCAATGCATGGAATTTAATACATAAATAAAATGTATAAAACTAATTGAATTTTTGAGAATATACAAAATATTGTCAGGATTGGTATATATTATGCATGTATGTGTGTGCAATTTTTCTATTTAAAGTATTCTAGTACATTCCTGGAGAAAATCATTATAAAAGATCTTCATTACATACTCTTTTTTTACATTTCTCTCTGAAACTTTCTGAGTTAAAACACATTACAATTTTTTCGCTTTTTTATGACTTTTATATATTCATATTACAAAAATAAAAAATGCAAAATTCAATTTAATTTTTAATTAATTAAAATTTTTTTAACATATTATATACATGATTTTACAGAGAAATTTATAGAATGATGTAATTAAATAAAAATATATAATCTGTTACTCTTACCACTGATATATAGTTTCAATCTAATGACTAAACATTTGATCTTCTAAGAGAACATTAATCATTAAGAAATGAAAGAGAACATCTCTAAGCAAACAATCTTCTCAAATTTAAGTACATTCATGCTTACGTAAATATATTTATATATTTTATAAAAGTAAATATAATTAAATGAAAACTCAAGAATAGTATTTTTTATTAAGGAATAAATGAAATAGAAAAATGTATTTAAATTTAATTGCTTATTATTCAGTATTTACCTAATCTCTCTCTCTACAGTAAAAATATATGAACTACATACTATTTAATGTAATCACCATGATTAGCATTACATTGTAATATCAGTTTATTCATACAAATTATGTGCAATCCTTTTTTTTATTATTATATTTTATTTTTGCAATATTACTATCATTAAGTTACACTTAGTATCTAACAAATCCCAAACTTTAGAAAGGAAACTATATTTTCTCAAATATACAGGGTGGGGCGCGGCAGACGGATGGATTTGAAAAATCCATTGCTCGCTTCCTAACCGTTGGCACTGCTCGAAGAAGTCGTAGTTCGAAAGAAAGAGATTGGAAAATTTTCTCCATATCAAGGTCAGTTCACAAGATGGAATGGTCAGTAGTGCAGCGTGTGTTTTGTGTGGAAGCATATTTTTCAAACAGCCGTTCGATTATCCAGGTGCAGTGCTGTTTCGGTTCGGAATTCCGCATCGCCCAACGCGGTGGAGTTCCCAATCGGAACAGAATTCTTGCGTGGGTGAAAGTCTTTAGGGACGCAGGAAATGTGTCCTCAATAAGGAGGGGCCCTAGGAGAATTGTTTCAATCCCGGTAAACATTGAGATAGTTCGAGCTGCGGTTGAGCAGTCTCCTAAGTGTTCCCTTCGTAAACAGGCTGGCGCCCTTGAAATTTCAAGACTTTCCCTTCAAAGAATCGTCAAAAGACAACTCTGTTTACACCCCTATAAGATGGTTGTTGCTCAAGAGTTAAAACCACTGGATTATGAAGAACGTCAAAGCAGTAGTGAAAACATGCTTGCTGCGTTGCCTCCAGACTCTGTTGTTTTCTCCTCTTATGAGGCACATTTTTACCTCAGCAGTTGTGTAAATAATCAGAACATGCACTACTGGAGTGGGACAAACCCTAGGGAGCTCCACTAGAGGCCCCTACACTCTGACAGAGTCGCAGTTTGGTGTGCTTTGTCGAGGGTGGGGATCATCGGGCCCTACTTTTTTGAAGAAAATAATCGAGTGGCAACTGTAACTTCTGTACATTACCTCAATATGATCCAGACATTTTTCTTGCCTGAACTGGAGCAGATGAACCTGGATGACATCTGGTTTCAGCAGGATGGGGCCACAGCCCATACGGGAAGAGTTTGTATGGATGTTTTGCGTGACCTATTCCCTGAGAGCCTCATCTCCAAGTGAGGCGATTTGCACTGGCCAGCGCAGTCTCCAGATTTGGCCCCCTGTGATTTTTTCTTGTGGGGCTACCTAAAATCCCTCATCTCTAATGACTGTCCTAGGATCCTGGAAGCCCTTATAGGCAACATTCAGGCCAGTATCCAACAGGTTTCTGTAGAAATGCTGGAAAGAGTCCATGAAAATTTCAGGAAAAGGCTTAGGCAATGTGTGGAGTGTGAGGGCTGCCATTTGGGTGATATTTTATTCAAAACTGTCTAAACTCTAATTTCCCTTGTTAGTATATATGAACAAAATTAAAAACATTGTTGTTCTTTAATATTTTGTGTTTTATTGACTTCTGATATCCATCCGTCTGCTGTTTGCCACCCTGTATTTTTAAATTTTCTTTGTTCTAAAAATTATGAACTTTTCCAATAATTAATGATCCATAAATAAATGTATAGATCATAGGAAAATTTAATTCGTAAAACTTTTACTATTTGTATATTACAAAAAATTATGCTAGCAAAACAAATTAAAATCTTTATTTAAAATAATTCATAACAATGTATTTTATTCTTAGTACATTTTTGTGAATTACAATTACTTAATAATTGCTCAAGAAATATTTTTAAATTATTTGGTTTTTAATTTTAACAAAAGCAACTTTGACTTGTTTTGTATCTTTATTAAGCCACTACGCAAGCATCAGTCACATATTTTTTTAACAAATCAGTTGAGCGGATTTTCTTAACAGAATTTTTATACATAAAGTTTGAAATTTATTAGCACATTAATTTAAAAAAGTTTAACAGCATAATATTGCAAATAAAATAATTATCTATAAAATTATAACACAATTATTCTTGATCATAATGCTAGTATTTGCTTTTAATCCATTACATAAAGTATAATCCAGATCATAGAAAATACATTTCTTAAAGAAGCCTTTATTTTAGTAATTGCATTGTTTTTGCATGGAGTATAATAATTTTTCTTCATACAAAAAGATGCAAAGCAAAATATTAAATGGCAAATAGTCTAATTTTTCATCTTAAATAATCATTAGAATGCAAATATATTTGCAACAAATAAAATACTACATGAATATGATTAGGTTAACAAATCTTTCTTATTAAAGTAAAAAATGTATAGTTAAAAAAAATGAGCATAATGTATTTTCGTAATGTACATATTCTTTATGGATATGACTTTTTAAATTAATATCACTCAATAAGAAAAAAATATAGGAAATTGTATAATTTTGAAATACTTTTTTACACATACACACATAATGTAAGCAAGTAAAAAAATATAATTTTTTTATTTCCAAAAAAAAACTTTTTTTATTAATATCGAAAATATTTAAGTTTATGAAAATTGACTGATTTCTTATCACCTATACACACATAAAAAAACTAACCTTTACAACTGAAAGATAAATAGGAAGGCCTCGATATTTATTAGCAAGGGCTGATATCAAGCCTTTACTGCATCTGTACAAACTGTGTCCATATAACTCATCTAAAACATCTCCTGGCTCTATTTGATTCTGAAATGAAAAAAGTATGAAATATGCAAATCCTTCCACATTCAATTTACATAAACTTACCAAGTAGAAAATTTGTAAAACACTTTTAAAAGAAACGTTCTTTATATATACGACTATTTGAAAAAGTAATTGTGTATTAAATTACTCTATTATATATATATATTATATATATAAAAATATTATTATATATAAAAATAAGATTACATGACTTTTCGGTAAACCTTCATTTACCCTGTTCCACAAAGTGATTACAGTATGATTGCACTCTTCAGAGTTGAAGGTCTCCAATATATATGTATAGAGTAACAATTGATAAAAAAGCAGGTACTTTTCTGTGTTTTTTTTTCATGTTCATGGATGAGAGTGAATAATTGGATGTTTTCAGGACTTTCTTTCTTATAGCACACAATTAGAATTAATTATCAATAAAAAAGTTCTCCTGTTAGAGAAACCTGATGTAAATCTGCAAGCAACAACTTTCAGCCATTAAGCTATTCATTGTGATGTAAAACATCTATGGATAATGGGTATCCATATTCATAGAATAAATCATAACAAGAGGAAATTATAGATATTCTATCACAATCTAACTTATTCTTTGCCTCTCATATTTAATGGGCTGAGCTGACAACTGAATGGTTAGTGCACTTGCCTTCGGTTCAACAGTTTGTGGGTTCGAATCCCATCTTGGGCATGAATGTTGGTAGTGGTTCGGAATCCACTTTATACTGTAGGTCCCTGTCTAATTAGCCCTCGTGGGTAAAAAATGACCATTGAGCAACAAACAAACCAAACCATATTGAATGGTTTACAAAATGCTATGTGCTTTCATCTAACAGCACAACCTCACAAGTTGAGAAACCAATGGTGATAGAAAGTTAGTACAAAATATATTTTTGAAAGTGGTAGGAATTTCATCATAGCTCAATAGTTTTCTTGTTATTATTCTGAAAATAGCTTTGATGATAAAACTTGTTATATACTGAAATTTCAGTTTTTTAATTATTTTTCTGTAAATATTTTCTACAATATACTTTTTATATAATTCCTTTATAAAACACATTTCTTTTCCATACTGTTTTTCATAAATTAGAAATGGTTTGAATTTTATCCTTACAATATCCAAACATTATTCATAGTTATTTTCATATAACTATAAATATATACAAATACATAAATAATAAGTATCATCATATATGCTATTTAATTTTTTCATATAGTTTGAATTGTTTGTAGCTTAAAGGTAATTTTTCATACACTATGATTAAAAGGATTGGGACCTAATAATAAAATATTTAAAATTGATTACAAATCATTATAAATGTCTAAAGAGAGAATCAAACCTATAAATTCTTAGATTGAAAGTCAGAGCATTTACAATTTGGTGTCAAACTTTGTCATATAGGGATCAAAATCTTATTTTAAGAATTCTCTTTAAGTTTTTTTAGGATAATTAATTAGATTTCTTACAAAAAATAGAGCAATTTATAAAATTTTTCAATATAAAAGAGAAAATAGATACAAAATACCTATTATTATTACTTTATATTGTTTGCTGTTAGTGAATTACTTTCTATCATTATGTAATTAGTTTATAATTATATGCAAGTATGTAAATAAACAAAACTGTCTTATAAGAATGCACACAGTTGAAAATATTTTAAATATTTCGAATTATTTTAAATTGAATTTTTTTGTAAAATAAATAGATTTTTTAAATACAGAAGAAATCAAAAATCTTATAGAAAGCAAATTTTATATTTGATCATTATTGCATTTAATTTAAATATTTCATTATTTTTGACTAAAATTAATTTTTTTATTAATAATATAATGTGTATAAAATATGAATAAGATTTTTATATAGTTTCTAGCACAAATGGACTTGAAGCATTTTTACTGATTTTAATAAAATTATTTCAGAAACAAAAATGAATGGGACCATGGCAGTTTTGAATAGCAGGACAAGAGAAATAAATATATTGAATTCAAAAAAGCTATACTCATGCATTCATAAAGTATTAAATAATTTCAAACTTTTTATTTTTTTATCCTACAGATACTATAATTAAAAATTTATTGATAATAAATTACCTCCAGATTTCTTATTGCATCAATAAAAATTACGATTTTTATACATTAACATGCATTCATTTTTTGTTAATATCAGTAACCACTTATAAAAAATCATTAACTTGATTTCAAAAATGCATGCTAAAAACCTTCTCATATATTTCACAAGCATAATAAATTGTTTTCAGTACTGTTTATTTATAGCAGCCAATAAAAACACTTTTAGGAAGAGCAACTAATGAAAGAGTTAAATTTGTAAATATTAAAGTAAGGCATGGAATGAACAAGTGACATTCCAATGAAGACTAAAATTTTCAAATGATGCACTATACTTTAAAAAATTAGAAATAAAATTTGTGTGGCTTGTTCAGCACAAACAGCTTATTCTGTACTTTTATTATTAAAATATGCATTGCAAATCCTTCTGAATTCAAATAATAATAAACTTTTTTCCTATATTATTTATTCCTATGGGTATTTGAGGCCTTAAATCCTAAAAATCAAATAAAATTGATGAAAAATTTGTTTTCACTAAAAATTTATTTAAAGATAAATATAACTTTTGAAGGGAAACAAATTGCCTTGATCATATATCCTAGGATGTCTCTTTAGGAAGAAGATAAATTTGATATGAGCTAATTATTTCTAGGACATTATCACAGATTTTCCAAAGAGACAGTAAATGGAAGTACCAATTAAAACAGATTCAAATATTAGTTTTAATGGATTTTTTCATTTACTTTGTATGGAGTAAATGCAAAGATCTATTAAAACAAGTATTAATTTTGCATGAAATGATGTTTAAGGCAGGATGGGAGCTAAAGGGTTAAAGATTATACCAGAAAGGTACATCTTTATTTATACAAAAGCCAGACATTTAATCTCTAAGCCATTGTTCTTGATCCTGTTTCCAATACTTGAAAGAAAATGTATAATTAAAGGCATGTATTTTTAAAATAAGAAAATATAATTTGTGAAGACTAATATTTTAATATATCTCAAGTAATGACATAAGCATCAATAAACTACAGATTAAGAAAATACAATTACAAAAGTGAAAAACAATTTTTTTTTCATTCTTAAGGCAAGATGTTATATTTTTTAATAATTATTTCACATTTTTTTATAAAAATTTAAAGAAATCTGAAATTATGTAAGACACATGGAAGTCGTAAGTTATGTATGGAACAATATATTCATAATACTTCTACCAATTATATTTTTAAAATAATTATCCAAAAACTCAATATTTTCTCATAAAACAGATTTTTCAACAAATTGATGGCTCTTTTATGAAATATTTTAATAATGAGCATATCTAACTTCTTCAGCAGCAACACTTCCAGGGTCTACTTTCACCACAACAATTCTCCCTTTGATATACCTATATAGCAAGAGATAAAAATTTAAATAATAAACTTCTAAAAAATATAATGATTAGTAAGAAAGAAACACACATTAAAGAACGTAATATAAATGAATATTATTTGGTAGCTAAAATTACTAAACTGATTTCATATAACTGTTACAATAGGAAAAATGTAACATACGCAAAAGTAATACCCATTTCTTTACATGGGACAAACTCATATTTCTTATAAACCTGTAAAAAAATGAGATAATTACCTTCAAAAATTGTAATTTGGAAAATAAATTTAGTATCAGAAACACAATTGTAACTTACGCCTAACTGCCAAGTTTCATCTAGGAAGCTTGCATTCTAAAAAAGAAAGGCTTATTGTATACAAATTTATCCAAGTTGTAATATGACAACTAATTTTATTTTAAATTGTATAGGTCATTGAATTTTATCTCACAAAAAATTACAAAAAGATATTATAATATTTAAATTATTAAAATATTAAAGATATTATTATAATATTATATATACCACCGAAGAATAATTAGTAAAGGAATTACTGCAGTATAATCTTTTCTGACCTATAAGAAACAGCTATATTGAAAGGATCTACCTATGCTGCATACTGATAGTACGTTATATGATTGCTATTGACAAGACATTGTACTGATTTTATAATATAACTTTTTAATAATTAAATGTCTGTATAATAATTGTTTTAAAAACATTATTCAAATAGAAATATTTTTTTAAATTATAAAAATTTGAAATATTCCACATATAAAATTATCACATATGTTTGTTGTCGCCAGATACATGTGAATGTACAGCACCAACGCAATTTAAACCAAATTCCTCCATTATTACTGCAAAATGATTATTTAACACTGTTCTTCGGAATAATGTAATTAAAATTTAAGACAAAAATCTCAGGATACACTATTACAGCACAGTTTTATTTTTTCTATATTATATTACACACAATAGTTACATTCGAATGCAACTAACTCACTTGACAACGAAAAATGCTACAAAACTAGCTTGTTGCCAAACTCATTATTCAAAGAAAATACATTTCCAGCAACAGTTAAAATAACTTGTTTTTTTCATTTTACATGCACAAAAATAATTTAATAAATTACACATTAATTTTATCTTTAATATTTACATGAAGATTTATTCCTTATTTTAATTAATATAGTAGCACTTTGTTTAATTTACTTCATTGCAAAATAATATTTTGCTAATGATATGATATCGATTATTTCTTCAAAAGAAAACTTGACTTGTAAAGCCATCTAGTGGTCAATTTACGATCTAGAAACTGTGTACTTACATTACTCCCTCACCAGTAACTAAGTTACGATACAAAGAACCATGGTGAAATATGTAATTTTTTTTTAAGGAAAAGGTATAAACACATAAAATTTTTAATCTTTAAACCTTACTGGTTGTTTTATTTTTCGACCACACCTGGAAGTTGTTTGATTATTAATTGGAAGGTGTGGATTTCTGTGATCTGAATTCTTATTTGTTTCTTTAGCTGTTGCTTGCTCGTTAACTTTGTCCATGACCAACAAATAGGCAGGTTTTAGACGGTCAATTGATATGTTCACATTTTTCTCTTTCATTGACAATGTGAAAAATTTTTCAAAACGTTCAACTACCTTATATGGTCCTTGATAAGGTGGTTCAAGGGCCTTTTTCACTCTGTCTATTCTGACAAAAACATGAGAACAAGACCTTAGATCTTTATGTACAAATATTCTTTGCTGCTTTAAACTACCTGATAGTACTGGTTTCAGATGTTCCATGACCTTCTGTAACTGTGAGACAAAGGTTTCTTGGTCCATTTTGATGGTAGGTGGGTCGAAGAATTCTCCTGGTAACTTGATGTTTGAACCATACACCATTTGTGCAATTGAGTGGTTTGTGTCTGGTCTAATGGCAGCTCTCAAACCAAGTAGTACTGTAGGTAGGGATTCAGTCCACCTTATGTTGTTATGTGCTTTTATAGCACCTTTCAAGATCCTATGTTGTCTCTCTATTTTTCCGTTACACTGAGGGTGATATGAGGTAGTATGCGATACTTTAGCACCACATATAGCAGCAAGGCATCTGAATAATTGGGATTCAAATTGTCTTCCTCTATCTGTTATAATTTGAGCAGGGACACCAAACCTGCTAATCCAGTTGTTGTAGAAAGCCCTACTAACTATTTCAGCTCTTATGTCAGGTAAAGGAATAGCTTCTATCCAGGAAGAATACCGATCAATGCAAGTTAGGCAGTATTCCATGCCTTCCGAAGGTGGTAGTGGGCCAATCAAATCTATATGTACTACACTAAATCTTGAATCTGGAACTTGGTATTCTCCAAATTTTGACTTGGTGTGTCTGGTTGTCTTCACTTTTTGGCAACTGATGCATCCTCTAGCCCACTCTCGAACTTCCTTATTGATTCCAGGCCAAACAAACCTAGCAGTTATCTGCTTAACAGTTGATTTGATGCCAGGATGTGACAGGTTGTGAATCTGATTAAAAACTTTTTTCCTGAAGTTGAGAGGAATATATGGTCGAATTTTGCTTTGAGATATATCACACCACAATGTTTTTCCAGATTCAGTGGTGTACGGTTTGAACTTGAGTGATGTGTCACTGGAGCATAACTCTTTAAACTCTGGATCAGTGCTTTGCTCTTGGGCTATTACCTCATAATCAATCACAGATACTTCTTCAATCCTTGATAGAGCATCGGCTACAACATTATCGGCTCCACTGATGTGTTCTATGTCTGTCGTGAATTGGGAAATATACTGGAGCTGACGTAATTGGCGTGGAGATGCCTTCTCATTTTTTTGCTTAAAAGCAAATTTTAGTGGTTTGTGGTCTGTGAGGATGCTAAATTCTCTCCCTTCTAACATATGCTTAAAGTGTTTTATTGACAGATATATACCTAATAGTTCTCGATCATAGGTACTATAAGATCTTTGAGCGGCATTCAATTTCTTTGAATAAAAAGCTATTGGCTTCCAACTGCCTTCTTCTAATTGTTGCAATACAGATCCTATAGCCCAATCAGAGGCATCTGTACACAATGATAATGGGAGTCCAGGTTTTGGAAAACATAATAAAGCAGCATTTGCCAAATCTGTTTTACACTTTTCAAATTGTTGTACCGCTTCATCAGTCCAGGGAACCTGTCGTCGATCTTTTTCTTGGCACCCTTTAACAGCTCATGTAGTAGCGCTTGAGTTTGTGCAGCATTTTTAAGATATCTTCGATAAAAATTTAACATCCCAAGGAATGTGCGAAGCTCATGCAAGGTTGCTGGCAACTTATAATCTAAAATTACTTGGACCTTTGCCGGAAGAGGACGAGATCCTTTAGAAGTAATGAGGTGTCCCAAGAATTCAATTTGGTCAACCCCCATTACTGATTTTGCTACATTTATATGTAATCCATATTTATTAAGTCTTTCAAACACAAGATTCAAGTGCTCTTTATGTTGTTCTACTGAAGATGATGCAACAAGTACGTCATCTATATATGGAAATAAAAAATCTAATCCATGAAAAACCTCATTAATAAATCGTTGGAATGTGGCGGGAGCATTACGAAGACCAAAACTCATTACATTGAACTCGAACAAGCCAAATGGTGTGATAATGGCTGTTTTCTGTTTATCTTCCTCAGCAATTGGTATTTGGTAGTATGCTTTCGTAAGATCAAGTTTTGAGAAAATTACTTTATCTTTTAAAATTAGTTGAAAATCTTCGATTCGAGGGATGGGATACCTATCTGGTATCGTTCGTTCATTTAATCTCCTATAATCACCACATGCACGGACGGTACCATCTTTTTTTGCTACAAGGTGCAAAGGACTTGCCCACTGGGATTTAGATGGACGAATAATGTTATGATCCAACATATATTGAAATTCTTGTTTAGCTAATGACAATTTTTCTGGGTTTAATTGCCGTGCTCGTGAATGCACTGGTTGTCCTTTGGTAGTAATGTAATGCTTGACATCGTGTTTGGTATAAGTGTTTAAGACATGAGGTTTAGTAATGTCTGGGTACAATTTAAGTAGTTCACTAAATTGTGATGTATTATTTAATGTACTGATACACAATGCATCAGTAACAGTCATAAGTTCACTTCTTATGGACAGTTTTGTGACATCATCAATTAATTTTTTGTTGTGAATATCAATTAATAACTGAAAATGATTTAGAAAATCGGCGCCTATAATGCCTTTGCTCACCTTTGCAACAACAAATGGCCACTGGAAAGCACGCCTGAGACCAAAATCTAAAGTCATGGTTTTCACACCATATGTTGGTATTTCTGTTCCATTTGCTGCATATAAAACATACGAACTGGGAGTAGATGTTTTTGCAGTTGCCGGAATTAATGAGAGATCTGCACCACTGTCAATAAGGAAACGCAGTCCAGTCGTTCTATCTTTAACAAATAAACGAAATTTGCGGCGAACTTCTTGGGAAGCAGCAGGTCTTGCCGCAGAATCTACTGCTTCTCTATGTTTTCCGCATCCTTCCAGCTGCATGGTTGTTTGCACTTATCTGGGAAACATTTTCTTCCAAATTTAAAATGAAAGAAGCAGTATTTACCTTTGGGGTCAAACCGCCTTCGTGATTTACTTCGGCTTCTATTTTTATAGTGCCCAGGACTCTGAGCTCGTGACCGTGATATCCTTGTACTCATACTTGCTATTTGCTGTTCAAGAGCACATATCTTTTTTAGCAACTCATCTACAGGAGGGTTTGCTTGACTTGCACTAGCTAATTCCACCCGTGGATTCAGTTCCAGAATTTTGTCCGCCATTGTGGCTAATTTTTCTAACTCTTCATCACTCACAATCAACACATGCTTAATACAATCTGGCATTTTTTCTAGCCACAATGTTCGAAGGACTTTGTCGGAAATTTCATTTGATTCACCTAAAGCCCGCATTTTTCTTAGAAGCTGGGTTGGCTTCATGTCTCCTAACTCCAGTCCAGTGAGTAATTTTTTCATTTTTAGGCTTTCACTCTCTTTAAATGTCTGCAACAGTCTGTTCTTTGCAGTTGAATATTTATTTGTGCTAATGTCCTTAATGATATCCCAGATATTTTCCATGTATCTAGGTTCTAACTGTGCAACTAAATAGTTAAATTTTGTTTCCTCGCTTGTGATTCCACTGATAGTAAATTGTGCTTCTACTTGATAAAACCACATTTCAGGCTTGTCTATCCAGAATGGTGGAATCTTAACACTGACTTTGTTAGCTTCAAATGTGTTTTTGTCTTCACTATCAGTCATTATGACAATATTATTTACTCCACAGAAATAATGCAGAAAGAACACGATTTAATAACGAAATGTCCGGGTCACCAGTTGTTGTCGCCAGATACATGTGAATGTACAGCACCAACGCAATTTAAACCAAATTCCTCCATTATTACTGCAAAATGATTATTTAACACTGTTCTTCGGAATAATGTAATTAAAATTTAAGACAAAAATCTCAGGATACACTATTACAGCACAGTTTTATTTTTTCTATATTATATTACACACAATTTTTACATTCGAATGCAACTAACTCACTTGACAACGAAAAATGCTACAAAACTAGCTTGTTGCCAAACTCATTATTCAAAGAAAATACATTTCCAGCAACAGTTAAAATAACTTGTTTTTTTCATTTTACATGCACAAAAATAATTTAATAAATTACACATTAATTTTATCTTTAATATTTACATGAAGATTTATTCCTTATTTTAATTAATATAGTAGCACTTTGTTTAATTTACTTCATTGCAAAATAATATTTTGCTAATGATATGATATCGATTATTTCTTCAAAAGAAAACTTGACTTGTAAAGCCATCTAGTGGTCAATTTACGATCTAGAAACTGTGTACTTACATGTTTCATTAATTAAAAAAATATATTTTAAAAAAATGGATGTTTAAATGTAAAAGATTTATGAAAATTACAAACTCTTTTTAAATTTAAGCACACTCTGCTCATAATTTACACCCCAGTTTATTCACCCTCTATCTTATGTGCCCCTTTGGTGACAGATACTCATCCAAACGATAATCAAATTTCTTTCATCGATTTTAAAGCAAACAACTAGTACCCTTTATAGCTGATACTACCACAAAGTTCTTTGTCTACACGGCAGTTCTTTTTCATAGTCTCTCCTAGAAGTGCACTGTGCAGCTATAACATACAAACTAGCATATTCAAGGACACAAAAGCTTTTTTTGATTTTCTCCCATTTTCGATTAGAACTAAATTCAAACTGCTTCACAACATTAGAAAGATAATGGACTTATTCTGCTTCCAAGTATACACAATACAACCATAATGAATTTATGGTTCTTTCCACATATCTCTCATATGTGTAAATAAGTGTAAATTGTCATAAAATTATTACTCATACTTTTGAAAATACAACCTTTTCAAAATGAATTAATTATATATGTTAACCCTGTACTTTATAAGCTGTCAGTTTGTGGGATTCAAGTTTATTTTGTAAGTAGTAATGAATCTAACAATACAGCACTTTAATTCAAAATTTTGAAACTGAATGTCAGCTGAATTTGGAACATCTATGCTGAATTTTATATATGCATATAGACATAAAGCACAGTTTCAGTAACTGCTTTTAATAAAATTTTAAAGGGTTTCTCATTTAAATGCATAATTTTAAGAAATTATATATGTCATAAGTATATATATATTAATGTGAGAAAAACTTACCTTTATTTCCAACTTGAAGTCTACTTTATTTAGCTCATGCAAAAGAGAAGAAAATATTTCTAAAAAAAAAAAAAAATTATCCAGTTTTGAAGAAAAATATAAATTAATGAATCACAATACATAAATAACAAATACTCATTATTAAACATGTTACTTGAAATAGTCTATAAATTAGATTTGATAAATAAGAAATATCAAAAAGCTATTTTCTTAATTAAGTATATTACCAAGGAAATAGATATTTTCATGCTATGGAATTTTAAAGTCCCTATGTTACACTCACTTGAAACTAAGAGAATAAATAAATGTAATTTGAATTTTTTCACATTTTAAAAATAATTTTTTATAAAACTAGAAAGTAACACTAATTATTGCTGTTAATTTTTAAAACAAATCAAGAGAAAATTTTGTGATATTATTTCAATCAATGAAAATAATATCTGAAAATTAAAATACTTTTCAAACAAAAAGCTCATTTTTAAACTAATAATGAAACAGATTAAATAAAAGATATCCTCTATTTACAATAATTTCAAACTATACAGAATTCAACTAATTTAAAGCAAAATCAATAGAACTAATTGATGCCATAAACATTAGCAAATTTCATATTTATATGGTTTTGGAAGAGTTTTTTTTAGCAAGAATAAAATTAAACAGTACAAAATAAATTAAATTGTAATAATGAAGAAAAAATATAATAGAGAAGAAAAAGTACCCAGAAAAATTGTAACTCACCAAACATGATTTCATTTCCTAAAATGGATGATTTGGGATCATACACAGACTAAAAGAAAAGTAGAAATGATTTTCAAAAAATAATCACTGTATTGTCATTTATTCAACACATTTTATAAACTCAAATTATTAACTTAGACATACTAACTAAAAACTAAAAATGTAAATGCAGAATACAAGGATGGTTTAATAAAAAATAAAAAAAGTATTATATATAGATGTCGGACTAAATTTAGGTGAATCAGGTCTATGTTTAAAATCAAACTTAGTTAATAAATTTTTCAATGTTTACAGATTTTGTTAAAAATAAAATTAATAGTTTCAATAAAGATAATGTTGAAAATAATACAAAATTTGTATAAATCGTCTAATAATTTCCTAAAGGTTTTATTTAATAGTTATTCTTTTGAACAACCATGTTGCATCATGGACTTTCCAAGACATTGAACTGTTTAGATTACAAGTTTCTTTTCGTTTGTACAATATGATTTTCTGAACTCCAACTAAATTAGTAGGTTTGCTTCCTGTAAAGCAATTTCTAAAAATTCCAATGACACAGTAAACCAATATCACAATTTGTAACATATTAAAGATATACACAGAGTAAGGAATTGATTCCATTTTTGTGTCACCTTTTACAGTAGCTGCTGGTTTTCCTGAACCTCTGACTTATGTTCAGGAAAACCAGCAGCTACTGTAAAAGGTGACACAAAAATGGAATCAATTCCTTACTCTGTTTATATCTTTAATACGTTGTTCATAAGAACACTCACAATTTTATGAACATGTGGCTGGTCTTTAACACATGCCACATATTTGTAATTTTAATCCTCACTTACAATTACTTAAAATTTTGAGAAATCTCGTTTTTATGAACTCATTTTCATCCATCTTCTGTATGTATTTAGTTTTTATAATCTGATTTTTTAATTTTATGATTGAGAAACTTAAATCGATGTCTTTATTGAAGAACCACAAATCCTTTGATTTATGGATAATTAATTGCACTGCTAATTAAGAAGCCCCAGATTTTTTAACCAATTTGTATAGAATTTCTTATGCTTAAACTAATGTCTTATGACCCATGCATCAGAGTGTAACCAGTAGCTGAAAGTGCAAATATTGTAATGTATTTTTATATGGAGACTTGAAATTATCTTATGAAATGGACATTTGTGAATCATCATTTTTATATACAGATTTTATTTAAAAACCACTCTAGTTGAAGAAAACCAATGTTTAGCAATGTTGAAGAAAGTCATTCAGATCACTTGAGTTAGGAAGACATGAAATTCATTAAGAAACCCACTGCTGGTCGAAATTTCAGTTCAAGACTTTTCACATGTGGCCTCCAATTTGATTTGTACATAGAAAATATCAGATGGTTGATTAAATGATTGAGAACATAATGAACAAAAAAATGTATTTTTAAATAAGTAGCTTTGAAATAAAAAATAAGTGATTTCTTTGCCTGACTTTTCATTAAAAAATGAAAGATAGAATTGATTTTAAGTAGGAATTTTATTTTGTATGCAATGCATACTAAATATATCTTTTCTAATAATATTTTATTAATAAAGAGCTTGATGAAAAAAATAAATATTAATAAAATATATAACACTCATTTTTCTATATATATATATATATTTAACTGATTTTCAATTTCAAGAACTTTTAATCAGTCCGATTGAATTGGTAAAAATGAGTATCAATTATATGTATAAATATGATAACCAATTTTAAAGTACAATTTCTGGCTTTGTCTTAATACTAATTAACATTTTGTTAAGAAATTCTTCCGGAATATCTTATTGAAGGATAGGTATCAAAACATTACCTTCATAATATACATATTTGTGATTTTAACACCTATTATATATTTTATATAACCTATTATATATTAGCTTCTTACAGTAATATACATATTTTCCTTCTTACAGTAATATACATTTATTTTTCTATTAAAAGAGAATATTGACAAAATTATAATTTTTTTACTGAAAATTTTTTCCCATACTTAAACATGTTCATACATGTCTGTCTTTCAGTAATAAATTTCACTTTTTTACACTATTCATTTAAACATAATCATGTTTTATTAACGGTGTTATTATATATTCACCTATTAATTAAATAAATACTTTTAATACAAGAATCTGTATTTCTTTGTATCAGCAATATGTTCAGACAGAAAATGATTAACTGAACATTTTAATGCATGCAAAAGTAGTTAAAGCTTTTGTAATAGTCCTTTGGGATGGTGAATTTTCTTTTGAAACAGAAAATTTTGTTATTGTTCTTTGTGGGAGAGAGGGTACTTTTTTGATGTTTTTCTTCCAGTTTAATAGTCTGAAATAAAAGTAGCTAGTTTTAAATTAAATGTATTGCCTTTTTTACTCATGAAACTCCAGAACTGTTTCTTACAGCATTTGTAAATCATTATGAGAATTTATCTTTATGTATTAGTATATACATAAGAGCTTCTCTTCAAAATGAGCAAAAATTAAGACATCAAAATTTAGTTAACCTTTGAACAATGCAGCAAAAATTACTTTAATTCATTGCAGACAATTTATTACTTTTAACATAAGAATATATTGTCAAATTATTTTTTTCTTCTTATATTTGCTATTAAATTTTAAGTACATTCATTCCAAAAATCTGTAAGTACCTTCTGTAATATAGTACATTCAATCATGTTTATAAATTACCTTCAAGATAGTTTTCAAAAATATACCAATTTCAAAAATTTTTTAAATTTTATATAAACTTAAATATGTAACACAAATTGTAAGTTCACCTATTAATTTTTATTCCTAGTATTTTATGTATAGCTGACCGATGGCTGAGTGGTTAGCACTCCTGACTCCTGAGCTGTGGTTTCTGGGTTCGAATCCCGGTTCGGGCATGGATGTTACTTTCTTTCTCAGTTCTCTCTGTGTTTCTCTATCTTTTCTTCCGTGATGATGTATGAATGTGGCCCACCTTATAAACGAGCTTGTGGTGGTATGACCCGGGTAACGCTACACGCCTCCATGACTTGTTTCACGGGTAGCCGCTGGGTAACAACAAATGATTAGCAGTTTCTGGCCTTGTTGTGGCATAGGGTTCAACCCTCTTGTGCCCGCCGTTGGAAAAAAAGTATTTTATGTATTTTTTTAAATTTTAATTTCATTAATTTTGTGAACATTTAGATACAATGCATATTTAAAGTTGTTATTGATCTGAATGATATTTTGTAAGTCTAGAATAGTAAAATATTTTTTCAACATTTGTGCACAATTAAAGTTATGAAGAAATTACAGAACATATTTGTTATTGTAGACTAATGACCATTTCTTTTTCCCTTTACCTCATTCCCTATGCTCAACAGAGATTTCAAGAGATTGCTGCTGTTTAATTAATTAAATCTTAATATCACTTTGGGATAGCAAACTGGCAGACAATTAATTTGTTGTTATAAATTTGATTTAAAAAAAGAAAGTAATACATTAATACAAGAAATATTTAGGAAATAATATTTCGGAAACTCAGATACAATGTCTTATGATATACCACCAATTATATATAAGTGGCTTTATAATAAAGAAACATATAACACAATATTCTATGGAATTTAAATTTTAAAAACTGTTTCTGAAAATAAAAGGATAGATGATTTCAATTTTTATGCTTACAAATAAAAATACTTCATCTTTCCACAACAGCTGAATAAGAGGTTGCAAAACTTTTTTTAGTAAAGCAATTCTAATAAATAGTCTTCCCCTTCCAAGATATGTATGCACCTATGTTTAAAAGAAAGCAAACAATAATAATTATCTAATTTTAGAAATAACATAAAAAATGAAAATAACTTACTAACTTATTTTATATTTCGATTAAAACAATAATTTTTCCATGTGAAATAATTTTTTAAAATATCACACATTTCTTAACTTTTATATTATTAATTTTTATGAAATAATCAGCCTAAATATTTCAAATTTAACACAATATATTTTGTTGCATATTAGTTTTCTTAAAAATATGCAAATTATGTTCCAGTTATAAGAAATATGTTCCTCCAAATAATAAGAATTATGAACACACTGAGAAAAAGAAATTTATTCATAAATTAAATATTTTTCAGATTTGACATAAAAATTATCTTATTTTTATCTTCTAATCAGTGTTTAAAATTAACTGTCAGCTTGATTACACTATAAGCATTAGCATAAACACTTTTAGACTGAATTATTTTCTTAATAATTAATAAAATTCAATAATAAATGTAAATTACTCTTTTCAAAGGCACAGTGACTAAAAACTGCTGTTTTCAAAACAAAAAATTCAAAAACTTCAAGCCCACACAGTGGACAACTTAATAAAGTATAAAGCACTTTCATAAAGACTTTTTAAACATTCCCAGTATATTACCATATACAGATATGTTTCATAGATAAGAGCTTCATTCACATGCTACAAAAATCATTAGGGGCTAAAAATCTAATAAGATTATTCATCCAAAAGAATTCAACTTTCCTTGATCATGGAGAAGTTTAGTTAGTTTAATAGTCATTCCAGTTTCCTTTCTTTATTATAATTTTTTTGCAACTAAGCATTAATTTGTCTGGAACTTAAAATTAGAATGAATTCTAAAGAACTGAAAGCAATCACATGCAAGATGTAATTTGAATCCACAAACTGTTGAATTGAAAATCTAGTTCCCATAGAGAATGAGTTACTAAAACTAAAACAGTTCAGTTACCATACTGCCGGAAATTTGGTCCTTAAATCATGTGAATCATTACACAATACAGAAAACTCAATTATGAACATTTTAAATGATAAGGGTTAATTCAATTGAGATGAGAGTGAAAGAGGGCTTGAAATGATTTTTAAACCACTGTAAGCATTCATGCCTAAACCTGAAAAAGAAACCTACAAACAGCTGTAGATCAGAGAACTCCCCGTTCAGAAGAGCCACCCATTTTTCAACAAATAGAATATAGGCAATTTATTACAACTTAATTTTCATGATTACAGAAACCTGAACCAAAAATAATATACATTGGGGAAAAAATGGATTTACATGGGTGAGACAGCTGAGCACTGACATTAAATGTCAATAACAAATTATGCTCTTTAAACTAAAATATAATTTGCAAAATAAGTAAACAAATTAAAGGAAACAATGTTTTTCTACCTTAACATTAATTTGAAAATGTCAATATTTATTCTTAATTATGTGAAATTTTTATAAAATTTTAAAACAAAAAATATGTAATTAAAACAGCAGATTTTAATTTGTAATTACAAAGCAATTACTTTTTTACAGCTGTGTACATTTTCAATAGCTTCCACTAAACTAAATGGTAACCTAAAAGAAAATAAAGAAATATAATGACTTACTAAATATGTAATTAAATATAATCACAGAATTTTTTTTAATGCTTGTGAAATATTTTAAGTTATACAGCAATGTTTCTGTGATAAAATAAAAAACATATATATAATTTCAATTAACGATGAAAATTATTAATTGAATTATAATGTATATAATGTAAAATAATTATATTATAATATAAAATAATAGTGTATTTATATATGCATGGTTATAAATAATAATCCAATTTTTAAAGAATTAAAATATAAAAATGTATATCAAGTTTTTTATTAATATTTATGTTTTCAAAAAGGTTGCATTTTTTAAGTAAACTATAAGCACGATTTTATAAAAACGTTTTTTGGCATTTTACAAAACAATTATTATTTAGCTGCATAACTGTGTAAACAGAAAAAAGTCTGTAAATTCTAAATGAATTTCCAGACCATTCATGAAAAGTAAAGATTCTAATTGACAATATACTGCTTTATGCAAAAGATTTTATATGTCAGTATGTCATTGTTGCAAACTGTTATATAAAAAACTTTGTTTACATAGAAATTTAAATTTTTAATATTCATATAACATGTTAACTCCAATGAAAGAACTCTTTTTCTGTGTGGGTGGCAGTAATCTAATCCAAAATAAATTTGTTTTGTAAAAAAACTAATACATGAAATAGATTGGAAACAATACTGCAATTGTTGATAATTTCACCCATTTTTCTAGTTTGTTAAGGTTTATTCATTGAAATCTACAATTTAAAGCATTACAAATTACTGCAAATGTCTACTTTTGAGATGAGAATTCAACTTATAAACTCTTGATTTGGAGAGCAAAGTGCTTTCAGCTCCTAGCTCAGCTTTGGGTCATAAGATAAGCAAGCAATATTGGATTGGTATTCATAAAACAATAAAGAAAAATTAAGAGAACTTAATCAACTATATCATAATACCATTTATAAACATAATATAAGGAAAAAACTTTGACGATACTTAAAATTAAAATATATAAAATGCATAAATACCTATATTGATCTCGCTGTTCATATAAAAGGTAAATCCAAAACCAGTAATCTTTTCTCATCAAACCAAATGGCGCATTGATTCGAGCTGTAGAAGATGGAAATATATAAAAAATATATAAACAATGTTATAGAAAACTTAGATAATTAATAAAGATTATTCAACTTTAAGATAAAATAATTAAACCTTCTTAAACAAAAATTTAGGTTACATATTAATTAAATAAGTACATTTACATCATATTTGCAATTAGAACTCAATCGAAAAACAGAAAATGTTATTACGCTACATTAATTTCAACTATTTACTGGAAAAATACAACTGACATACATACTTTCTATATACAAACCAAAGTTGAAAGCAACATAAAATTTAATTTAAAATAAAAAGTTTATTGAATAATTTTAAGGCAATATTTTTCAACAAAAATTTTTATAATAAAATAAATGTTATAACATTAATTTACAACAGATTTTGCATTAGTAAAAAACAAGTTGCTATATACTCTTTATTCCTTTTTGAAAGATTTCTTCTAAAGTCTGACAAAGATGAAGCAATGTTGGATGAAAGTCTCGAATGTCAGTTTCATTTTCATTCCTGAGTGTGAGGATTTGACCTAAAAATTACAAAGCAATAAAAAACATTGTATCAACAAGAAAAAGTAATAAATAAAAAATGCAAACACGAACTTAACAATAATTCTAAAAGCCCCACAGAACATTTACTTTATCTTTTTTTTTTGTTCAGTTAGAAAATAAAATTATCAACAAAGTGTTTTCAAATTCATATTTAAATTGGAAAACAGATGAGTTTGGAACACTGTAATAAACAGTATTATAGTAACAATATTGTACAATTACAGTATTGTTCCTTTTCTGTCATTTGGTACGATGCAATTGTAATTTTTATTTATTTTTTATAGTTTCTATTTAATGCACATAGTTTATGCATTTTTTATTACATTTACGGTTGTTCATCCGCATTTAATTAATATACGTACAATAAGATCGTGCATCATTTTTTAAGCGAGAAAATAAAATTAGACAGCTTTTAAGCAGACAACACTAAAAATAAAATACCTTAAATTAACAAAACACCCAGTAAACTAAACAATTAATGAGTATATGCTACTTATTACCTTTCAATTGTTTTAACAGAGGATGACTAACAGACATTTTATAGAGCAAAAGAAAAATTAATCTCAAAATTTTATTTCAACACAATCAATCCGAAACCCATGTTTCCAATGTTTGTAAACAACATCCTGTTGCCAGATTTACCTTAACAAATAAAATTTTGTGAGTACTTTATTGTATTTGTAACTTTTTTTTTCTTCATTAGAACAAATACCCATGTTTAATAAAATTATCATTACTTCTTTGAATAAACAAAACTTATCCAAAATTGAATATATCACTAATATCTGATGATTAATTTTGTTGCAAAGTTCAAAACAATAAAAAATATTTTTTGGATTAAATATTATAAGTATAAAGATTGGCCGATATTCAGTTTGAGCAACTGTTGTTTGAGCAATTCAGTTTGAGCGATATCCAGTTTTAACATTACTTGACGTCACAGCTCAAATTTCGGCAATTCATTCTCATTGTCCAATGAATACTTGAGAATTATTTCAGGTTTGCTTTAAGAAAGTAACTGTTTTATTACATTTAATGATAGATCGGTTTTCTGGATACAATTTTTAAGGTTGCCATATTTTAACAAGTAGATTCCAGATTTCATGATAAATTCTTTAAGGGAATTTTGCTTGTAGCCAAGTTTTTAAAATGCTAATTAATTCAGATGAACATTTAAAATGGAATTTCTTTTGTTTTATTTGAATCAATTTCACTCTTAAATTTTGACATTTTTCTTATATCGTTTTTTTAAAAATATTTTGTCTAAATATATCAATGCATTAAAAATTTTCCTATTCTATAACCTTCATAATTTATTAAGAAAATAAAACAAGTTCTTAAATATATTACTGTACTTATTTACTAAATTTATCTTTTTTATTACATTTTTTGGGAATGTAAACATATCCTTGTGTTAACATTTTATAATTTACTTTGCCAATTATTTCAGCCTTTCTATTTTCTTAAGTCATAGTCTAAAAGAGTACGATTTTCTGAATGCACATTTAAAAAAAAATTAGATTTCGACTCCTGTCGGCATTCTTTAACTTTGGACAGTCTTAGGGTACGAAATTTCGTATCCATGGACTGTCCTAATACACTGCATATATAAGACGTGAATAGTGAATATTTAAAAATATTGTGCAAAGAAAAGGGTAAATGTGCAGTTTTTATTGTTAAAAAACATTTTTAAAAGTTTACTAAGATATTTATGTCTAATGATTGAACAAACAGTACTTGAGGAAGTTTTTAAATCTATGCATCTTAAACAAAGCAATTTTTTTAAAGTTCCTAAAGAGGGTAAATAATTAAGTTCTTAAATAAATACTATTTAATGAAAATTCCAGAAGTCTAGTCAATACAATGTTTTAACTTTATTTTAGTTATCCAGATTTACAAATTAAATATTAACATGGTTTTGAGGTAATTCTGTTTGAAAGTATCTATTAAAATTAAAAATATTAGCAAAATATTAAAAAAGTACCTTTATAAAAGGGTTATTTTTCACAATTTCAAAGTTAAATTTTTAGGTTTCAAATTTTACAAAATTGAAATTAAGTTAATTAAAAAATAATATGAAGTAACAAATATACAATATTTTAATAATAATAAATTTTGATATTTTTTTCATTACATTCGATAATAAAGTTTTAAATTTTGTATGACACTTTTATTATATAAAAATATATCCTATTATGAATATTTGGAAACACTTTCAAATTATTTAAACAAAATAATTTGAATTATAAAATATTCGTTAAAATGTTGTCAAATTTTTGAGCAGTTAAATTTTTTTATATTGAAATTAATATGCCCATTCTAAACTTAAATTTGCTGTTAAAAATAAAAAAAATTTACGATCGTTCTTTAACAATGAATTATTACAACAAAAATGAAAATAAACAACCATTTCTTGTACTATTTTCGCTTGATGGAAAGACGGTGACGAAAACGAAATGCCAAAATTTGAGCTGTGACGCTCGTAATGTTAAGTCTACTGGAGTTTCTCAAACTGAAATATTGGCAACTCTAATGTTATAGGAGCTTAAAGAATAATTATCAGTTTTTCTCAAGCAAAACGTCATCTCTCGCAAAAATTAGCAAGGAATAAAAAAGTTTTTTACAAGACTATAATATTTTGAGGCCCTTTTCCTATAGCCAAAGTTGGTTTCATGAAAGTTTCTGAAAATTTTTTAAACGAAGGTTTGAAAATGGCTGCCTGCCAATATTAGCATCAAATTCATCACTTGTGCAAAATTGTGTTACAATTCTACAATATGCCTTTGATTATATCTCTAATAGAATATTCTGTAGCTTCAACGTGATGTAAAAAGTGTATATATTCACTATCCAACCACGTTATTGAAGACTTCACCCAAAAAATTTAGCTAATAGTTTACTGTGTACCTATAATAACAAATTAATGTATCCATATAATCATACAAGTTTCTTATATCCAATTCTCACAGAATTTTTTAAAATTTAACTTCAAAATATAGATAACATGATAACTCAAATGATGAATACCAATCAATCGAAATAATGACGTTGACAACTCTACTTATTTTCAAACCGAGACGTTGTTAAAGAAGTTTAATCATTTTTTACAAATTTTTTTCTTCTTAGTTTTATTTTGATAGACTTCAGCTATTTTAACAAACATTGACAGCAATGGCAGAAAACAAGATGTCACTAAATCTATTGAAACGTATTTCAACCATTTCACCAAACTAATTTATGATAAATCAGTTTCAATTTATTTTAATCTCACACGGCACCCATGAAAAATTTAATCGAAACTGAAGATAATGCTTTTAAAAGTATAGTACGGAAGGAGAATTAGAGACATTATAACCATATAATCCATTTGACATCATGAATCTTTTATGAACGTCATTATGAAATCCATAATCAAATGTTAATTGGATGGTTCTCAATGGACTAAGTAGGAACACATCAATGATGGATAAGTTTTAAATCAATGATATATAGATCTATATGGACGTATTTTGTACCTCCATGTTAGAAGTAGCCTGAATGTTCAAAGCGGATGCATAAAATACCTATATTGGACATGATCAGTACATGTGCACAAAGTACGCAATCAATCATAACTGTGCTTCTCTAATTATTAATTGTTACTGTAACTTTTAATTTTCGTTTGCTACAATGATAAATATTGGACATTTATACGAAAAAAGAGGGATTTATAATGAACTAAATTAAAAATATCTTATTTCCTTTTAAGGGTTTATATTTTTAATATTTTAAAAGGATTTTTTCCGAGTGGATCATTATAATAGATAGGGAGTTTTTTTTAAAAAAAACTGATAATGCTTTCTACATTTCTACATGATATAAATAGTTTTGTAACTGAATGCCTGGTAAAAAATATATTACTCTGACTTTAAATTTAATTTTACTTCGATTTAAAATTGGCATAGCGTAACTCTTATAAGGTCATGCTACTAGATATTCCATCTTTCAGTTAAAGTCACTAAAGGAGCAGGATGTAATGACACCTTATATTGTGAGGGGTACCCAATGGGTGAACTACAGTAGCCCGAAAGTGGATCTTCGTAATTTAGAAGCAGGGATCACTCAAAAGATACCCAAACTGGGTCCGCCATCCTCATAGGTATTATAGGTCAGTGATACCACGACATGTTTAACATGCCCCAACCATCAGTGAACACGATGATTTTCGAATAGGTTGGTATTCAAACTCACTACCTTACGATATCGAGAACGAACGTCCTAATCTTCCAGGTTACCATAGTCTTAAAGCAAGTTAAGAATTTTTATCCACTTCAGTTTCAAACCCATGGCCTGCTCAGTGAGAAGAAGATAACTTATCCTACAAGCTATGTTGGGATTCATGTCTTAGATGTATTCATTGTTAAAAAATATTTACAATTTTTATTTAAAAATGTTAATAATAAAAAGTTTTTTTGCTTAATAATTTTTTCAGAAAAATCATTTAAATTTCCAATTATTTTTAGGTTAAAAAATTGTAAATATTGGGGTTGGTATAAAAATTACTAGAAGAAAAATTATTACTGCAAATAAATTTTTGAGTAGAAAGGGTTAAATTTCTGTTTCCTGCCTGTCATATTTCTCCCAAAATTATTTTCATTTCTTATATTCCTATAATAGGCTTTGAAAGATTATTTACTCAGGGATGTAGTAATACAAAAGGTCAATTATTATTTTTAGCTAAAATTTCTGAAAAAAGTAGAAGTAAGAATTAAAAGTAATTTTTTTTCATTTTAATTGAAAAAATGCGCATAGCATTATGTAAAAGTGTAATTGTATGTATATATAAACAATATAAGTTAATCTATTAAAAATTGGTCGTTTGAGATTTTAGATGGCTGATTTATCAGATATATGTATATGGTAAATCAGCCATCTAAAAGCTCAATGGACAATTTTTTAATGGATTAATTTTAAGAGGTTTGTGAACTTTTATCATTCTAGTTTTTAATTCAATTAAAAAAAACTAATATGAAAGAGCTAACAAAGCAAATCTAATGTATTTTAAACTTACTTGGAAGACTATAGTTTGCTTAAACTAAGATTACAAAATTATATATTTTTAACAATATAACGGAATTATTAAGATAAAATGAAACTGGTCACAATTGTTAAGTTAGTGAAAATATAATGGAACAGATTTCTCGTATTCATCTCATTCATGCAATTTTATGCGTGAAAATAAAATTTAATAAAAAATGTTATGTTATCATTGCTGCATTTTTTACTGTAATTTGTTAAAAATTAAACATTAATGATATTTTCTTTCCTATAATTTTTTCAAATATTGAGTATTCTTAATGTCTTCCATTCGGGTATTGCTTTTTATTCCTAAATATAGACTATAATTAGCGAGATTAATATAAATTGTTAATATTTATGAGGAGAATTTTTTATTTTCACAATTATCACGGTTAAATTTATAGGCTTTTTATTTACTTCGTAATGTCTTCAATTATTATTATTAATTAATATTCCTTCAAAAACATCTGATGATAATGTTTTAAAATTTAATATTTTTTAAAATTAATTTTATTTTTTAATTAATGTTTATATACTGAAATTCAATTAAATAATGCTCCCAACTAAAAGGAGCTGCCAAACAAACAGTAAATAGAAAATTTTAATTATTAAAGCCTTATTGATAAAAATAAATTTATGAAAAAAGTTCATTTCATTACATAAAGTAAAATATTTAAATATAATTTACATATTTAATGATCAAAAGATATTTGATAATCGTTGAGCATTTTAAATTTTACTAAATTTAAACTGCTCAATGATTATCAAATGTTTATTTGTTTTCAACTGACTATTTATTAAAGGTTTTAGTTTTAAATAGTTATTTCAATTAATGACTAAACTTCGATTCATTTCACAAAAAGTTTTTTGATTTTTAAAAGTAAAATTAATTTTTTTTAATAAAAATTACATTTTTGACAGTTAATTTTGATTTAAAATATCTTTTATAATATTAACTAATTGTTTTTAGTTCTCGTTTTATTCATTAATAGTCCTCAATTTTGCAATAAAAAATTTCAATTAATTTAACAGCAATGATGAATTAGCAGAAGAGTTAGGGTTTTCAGGTTTGAGGGAAATGTTTTGTTCAGTACTGTTTAAAATTCTATTGTGTAAACTTAATTGGCTTTTAAAATAATATTAAGTAATTATAGCTGTTGAATGTAAATTTTTTTTAAATGTGTGTATATGTATGTTCTGTAGTCGATGGACCGTTTTGTTGAGAAGGCAGTTGCAAGTTATTCCTATAGGATTCAATGTCACTTTACTGGCTTGAAATCGAGTATGGAAGAGGATCCTAACTGAATTGGTCTTTTAGTATCATTTCAAGTGGTTGAAATTGACCAACGGAAACAACCATATAAAACAAAAGTAATTAAACATTTGACTCATCTTAATAATTAAATAAAAATTCTACTAATCTGACATTAGTTTTCCTGATTGCAATTATTAGAGACTAAAATAAATTTTTATGAGTAGTATAATCATTTTCAAATTTTATGAATTTTATATTTTCATTTAACTTTTCTATGAAACACTACAAATTAGAAAAATATTGTTTAATGAGAAATGTATAATCAAGAATAGTTAATATTAAGATATTAAGTGATATTCAAAATATTTTTGGTAAGGGATATCTTATGGCCTTAATACGGTAAAAATATAAAATATAAATTTCCTTGATACAAAGATTAAATTTTTAACAGTCATGTTATACACAATTTTTTTATCATGATCGAAATGAAACTGCAAAATTAAATTACTATTTTTCTCAGTATCATAAATTTGTTACTTTTAAGTTGTGAAGGTTAACAATAAGATTATATAATCATTTTAATACATTTCAAAAAATATATTCAATTTTATATAACTTATTAGAAATAAATGTATAGTAAAAATTAACACTGATAAATAAGAATCAATTGAATAAAAGAAAAAGAAAAAGCTTAAAGACAAAAGTGGAAGAATTCAGATTATTATTTCTTAGGGGAAAGGATGCCGAATTTTAGAAATGTGATTCGTATGGAAAAAAGACAGAAATTTACAAGAAATCCAAAAGACGTATTTAGAATCAATCGTTACTTTTGGAAGGTAGGAGAGCTCTAAACATTGGTTATATGATGATTCGTATAAAAATGATATTTTGTGTAAGTATTTTTAAATAAAAGTGTTCCTGGAGCAAAAGAAATTCTTGCAGTTGGTTTTTAATTTTCCTTTGCATTTAGACCTAAGAGGTATTTCAACCGATATTACCCACGAAGAATAAAAAAAATGTTTACATAAAATTTAAAATAAAACTTTAAATTTAAAATACGAGTAGAGTATACATTTTTCGAATTTACTGATATATCTTCTTTCTTTCAGATATTTTTCCTAGTGAATTAATACAAGTTCATCGATTTATAATTGTCTGTAATTTAAATGAGTAGAAGTTATGAATTGATCACTACAGAGATTCGAATGATAGGAAGGAAAAAGTAAAAGATCTAGGTTTATAGGAATGCAGAAAATTTAATAGCGAAACAATTTATTAAATTTTTAAATGTCGATGTCAAAAATTTAATCTATTTCATTAGACTTAGATTAGCAATAAATATTTTCTGCTCTCGAATAACAGAAAAAATTAATCTACTGCTACTATGAAGTGCTATTTTACAATAAATTCAGGAACATGCTAAAATATCATGAACCCGAATTTATTTAAAGTATTTACTTTGTTTTTTTTTGTATATAACTATTCTTGTATTGTATTCTTGTAATTATTTTAGAAAGTAGTTTTCCCAGAACTAGCTGGCGCTGTTTTATTACATTATAAGTTATAGCTGAAAAATTTTTGAAATTTCAAATTATTGAAGAAAAAACTCAAAGCGAATCTTTATGACAGTTATCTATTAAACATTTATAAATTTAAACTAAAGCCAAATGCGACAGCATTGCAGATCATTTATTTCCCATGTGGAAGTATTATTCATGCCATAAACGCAACGTGCTTCATTCATAAGAGTACAACTAGTTAAGAACTACTAATCAAAATAAAATGGAAAAAAAAATCGATAAAAATTTATTAATATGGATACAATGAAATCACAGAACTAAAATATTTTATCACGCCTTTTTTAATTTGGATTTATTCCTCAAATTTTTGTAAAGACGAGAGACATCTAAGAGATTGATGCTTTGGCCTTCAGTTCAATGGCTCATAGGTTTGATTCCCCCTTTAAGTATGAATGTTTGCAGTGGTTCAGAATTCAGTTTGATTTTTAGAAACTGGTAATGTTGACTTTCCGAAGTGAAAAAAATCAAACTGGCAATTGTGATATAAAATTCTAATAATGATATAATAGGAAAACTTTCTTTATTATAGTATATAACTTAACATTTACAATCTATGATTTAAGGCTTTTAGTGAAAATAAATTATAAGCAATAAATTTTGTTCTTAAATATACAACTTTTTTTAATAAGTAAATTTGAAACAAATCAAAGTCATTTATGTTGCTGTTTTCGCAGCTTTTCAATTCCTTAGTTCTTTGCCTGTTTTGGATATCATTTAAAAATATTTTTCCGTTGTCCACTCATTTGCTTTCTGACTTCCTTAGCAATGCTTTTTTAAAAAGTTTTTCAGAGAAATGTTTGTTATATATAAATATGTTGTCATTGTGTTTTTCTTTATCTTTTCTACATAGTAAAAAGATTCGACAAAAAGAATTAAAATTAAAAGCGATTCTGTGTTTGGAACTATATGCGATTGTGTAAAAATAATTGCTACAATGGTTGTATGATTGATAATGAGTAAAATAGATATTGCATTATCCAAATGTAGCCCCAAAATACCTTCTTGACAAGTATTCTTGATAAGATGGCTTTTGTTTCTTTTCCATATTAATATCTTTAAAACATTTGCTTAAGCATTTTCTGAAGAGCCACATGCAAAAATGAATGCGGAATTCAAAACAATAAAAAAATAATGTTATGTAGAATATTTGACATGAAGGCTACAAAAATAAGAATTTCGATTAATATAAATTACATACTGATAAAGATTCAAATTCTCCTCCTTGTTAATATAGCTGATTCGTGAAGTAGACTATTATATTGAAAAGATAGGATTTTAAACAACTCTGATCACAGTTCTGGATTACAAAGAACTTTTAACATGCACAGTAGTTTTCGATTGAGTTAGGTAACGAAGCCGCTAGTTTCTGGATGCAAAAGGGATTGATACTTTTTCTTACTGGTGACCCTTATAAAGGAGAACTTAAAATGAGAGCTAAAGATAATACACACTTTGGATAGCTGTAATTAAATTCATTCATATATTAGTAGAATTGAAGTTAATTTATGTTAGTTTAAAAAACACTGGTTGATTTCCTGATGTTCATAAACTTCTTTGGATTTGTCGGATATTTGAATGTGTTATGATTTATATCAACGTTAATAAGTAAACTTCCCTCAGAGGACACAGAAATGCGGTCTTAGATCTTAATTTGTATCTAGAGGTCCAAACTGAAAATGAATTTTTTTTATCCACCTATCACGTAATATAAAAAAGTTCGAATCAAGGTTTTTATTACTTGTTGTTTGACTCTGTTTTGCTCCTTTTTATCACTTATTGAAACTCTTAGAGGAGAATGACTTTAAATATATTTTACTGTAATATATTTTTGTAGCTGCAGGAAGGAAAAGTATTTCTCTCGTGATCGAGTGATAATTGGTTCGATATCTGAGACTGATGGAAGAAATCATGTTGAAAGGATATAATTCTGAATCCGAAGAAATTTAGAATTATGAAAAATTAAATATATTTAGCTCTTCAGGTCACAAGAAGCAGACAGTTGGAAATGAATTGCAATAACCTAAGCAAATTTAAGTGCATACATTATATTTTAACACTCGAGGATATCTTAAGTGCTATGTTGCTGTTGTAAGATTTTTTAACCATTTCCTTGCTTTTGCATTTCGTGAGGATATTTTCATTGGTAGTGGACCACATATGTCTCAACTAAAGAAATCTGAAAAACCCCAAGTATACATTTCTACAAAAGCATGCAGAAAGTACAAACGTGACACCCATCTTTGATTGTTCCACAGTACCTAGGATCTATCTCTACGAAGACTTATTATTCTGTTTAGCTATTATGAATCTCAGTAAGTACTTTTTTCTTCATTTCAAATCATTTTTTAAAAAATAATGAAACGCTTGTATAATAATATAATTATACTGTAGCTTTACTTCCTTTTTTCAGCTAGTCCACTTCTAACAATTGATATCACAGAACAGCCAATCAACTCGGGCTTTTGCGCAACAATCAAATAAAGAGTCCGATATCTTAGTTGATACCATATTCTCTAAAAGTAAATAGGCCTTTAGTTTTTAAATGTTTAACGAAAATTAAGTCTTTTTTTAAAGTAGTGTTTCTGATTGAAAATAGGAATATTAAATGAGATCGACTTCATTACTAGTGAGGAGTCCCATATCAAATATCATGAATAGCAGTGTAAAGATTTTGCTTAGTTTTGCGCCTTTCGCCATCTTCTGCAAGTAAAACTTGGCAATGGTTTCTTGAAGAAACTGTTGTTAAAAAAAAGAGCTTATTTCGCAGTTAAAACTGCATACGAATGTAATGAAATGCTTTTCAATCGCAGGTTCACTTAACACAACTGCATCTTTAATAGCTCTTGTAAGTAAGCGAAATAAATAATTAACAGGTAAAATGAATAATATAATTCGTAAAACGGAATGGTTTGATAAAAGAAAAGATACTTTATAAAGGTTATGGACAGTTTCTTATTTAAAAAACTGTTAAAATATGTGAGAAATATTTTACAATCTACTTTTCAAAATCACTTGCACTGTTAGCTACAATATTAACTAGATTAAAATTTCTGTAAATAAAAATCTTAGAAGAGAGAAAGAGAAAGGAATAAATTACCTCTATATTAAATTTAAAAAAGGTAAAAGGAACTGGAAGTAAATTGCAGAAGCAACTCATATTGAATTTAAAGTATAATCCCCAATACTTTATTCCTTTTTTGTCGTTTTTGACAGTTCCATTCTTCTCAGAAATATCATTCATGTTATTATCAGATATGTTAAGAACAAATTTAATATAGACAAGATAAAACTGAGATTCTTGCCACAAAACATTAGGCAAACTTATAATTTTTATTTCTGTTTAAAACAAACTCGTCGATTTCTGTACAAAAGGAATGCGTTTTAAACTGCACATTTCACGCATAGTTGGATATCTGATATGCGATTATTTTTCTGGTTATTTTCAACTAAACAGATTTGATAACAATGCCTTTTAGATCTTCATCTTAACTTATTCGATAGTAATGTAGGATGGATAGTATAAACGACATTTGTTTCGATGTTAATGAAAATACTTGTTCGGCAGCTAGCTGTAGTGATTACATGGAATAACTGGACTACAAGCAAGTTACATTGCATCATAAGTAATCAGTTATTAAATTTCAGTTATTGCAGAATGCTGAAATAACACAAATCAACCTTATATCACAAATGTGACTCTGAATACAATTTCTGGCTCTGGATAGACTAATAAAAAATTATCTCCTTATTTCCCATGATCTAAGCTATTTGATGAAAGTAGTTTTGGGCATTAAATATTCCTGACCCATAATATTCTTCCTTCGCATGTTGTGATGAGAAGAAAACCCCCACAACCGAGGCGTTCATTGCGACTACAGTTCAAAGTAGTATGAATTGCTTGAAATTGGTGGGACTTGTTAAAGTATTTGAAACAGACCAAGATTTTTTCTCAGCATTATGTATTTGTGGTTAAGTAAATGTGGTTTATAGTTATGCTTATGAGACTTAAGGATATTTGAAGCTCTGAATCAAATGTTTAGCAAAGACCTTGGTCTTCCATATATATGTGTAGCTTAAGTACTATCAGTATCTTCATAGGTATTACATTTGTTTCCTACCATAAAATATTTGGTACAGTTCATGGTCGTTCCTTATAGTTTTGTTTAAGTCACGTGATAATTGCCACATTAGTTCGAAAGAACATTTGGTCTTCCCCAAAAAAGATTTGGTATAGCTTGTGAAATTACGCATCGTTATGTAAATGTCACGTGATGATTGTCAGCATCAGTTCAAAAACAACACTCAAATAAGATATATTTTAAATAGGTAACCAAAACAGTGGTTTTACGTTTTACATTTAGGCAAGGACACTAAGACAATATTAGAAGAAAATGAATCCAATGGTATAGCACTTTTACTAGCATCTCTTTGATGATATTTGAAGACTTATCAACAACTGTAGGACACTATAATTATAGTGACCTTTTACACTGAGAGGAATTGGAAGTATATCGTATCATAAATAAGCACGAGAGGCACATTTCTCTCTTTAAGCAGTTGAAGCTAAATGACTAACGTAAAAGTGTAAGGTAATTTTGGGTCCTATATGCATCTGGGTATTTTATTCCTATTTATACTACCTTAATCAAAAAATGGATAGACTTATAAAGTGTTTAAAATTCTCCATTGCTATTAAAAACAGGGAAGACTTTTTCCTGTTTTATAGAGATCATAAGCTTAAAAGTGTCACAAAAATATGAAAAATTGGGCTTCAATGAAAGGCGTCCTCAAAAACTTTATCCTATTGAATAATGCTTCAAGGATCTTTTTATACCTATCAAAGTACAATATAGAAAGCCTACTAAATTTTTTAAGAATAATATCACTTACGTTAATACTATGAGTAATTTTACAATAATGTGGCGAACACATTTAGGGGAGCTCAAGATCAGAAATCATCTTACCAATTCATTCTCATTGTTTCTTTTATTTTCCACTGTGCAAAGTGTGTTTCTGCATTAAACATTTAACAAAGGATGTTAATTTGAAATAGAATTTTTAGCCCTGTCCGAACTTAACTGCTTGAAATTTGCCATAATTTTTTACTATAACACATATTTAATGCATCTTGAATTTTTAGTGCATATTAATAAATGGCTTCATATTTCTTTCTTTCACCAATTCACATACATACATATATAAATATATACTCACCGAAAATCATTCTTCAGCCATGCTAAAATAAATAAAGAAATAAAAAGTAGAGATCAACACATGAAGAGGAACCAAAAATAATTTTAATTTTATTTTGTAAAATAAAGACATGAATATTTGGTAAAATTTTATGAAAAATAATGCACATAGCTCATTTTTGTCAGAATAATTTTAGGCTTATAATTCATCTTACTCTGGCTGGTACTAATAACCAATTAAGTGCTTTTCAAGTAATCAATAAACATTAAAAATTAATTTCGTGCTTCATAATGAATGGTCTAACATACCAAAGATGTTATAATTTTCTGGTTTTCCTAAGAAAATGGGTAGAAAACAAAATTTAGGAGTTATATAGAAGGGAGAAAATAAAATTCGTAAGCATGGATGCATTCAGTAAACAGAAACGTATAAAAATTTTTATGAACTTAATGAAATTTATTAACTATATGTTTCAAATTGCTTGAACTTCTCGAACATTATGAGCCCACTTTAGAACTTTAAAAACTTTTTGAATCCTATACACTTTTAGTATCTTCGAAACCTTTTTTAAAATTTTTTGAACCTAAAATGCTTTTAAAAGCTAAGGTGCTTATTAAACTTACATAAACTTCTTGCCTGTAAATAGTTATCATGATTCGTATCATGCCATTTTTTTTCCTTTTCATAATTAAGTGTTCATACTATTTATAAAATTGCTTTCAATGTATATAATGTTGTTAATGCCATAATTACCCTACAAACTGTTAACTGTCTTTTCATTGATTGTAAATTGTTTCTTCATTGATTGTTGTACGTGCCATCATATTAAATTTTATTTTTAACTCTGAGAAAATATTTAATGCTATTGCCTGATGTTCAACAGAGCTTAAAGACCCTTAAAATATTTTGTAACTACTTTTTAACCAATTTGTAAAAACAATTTGATTGCCTTTATAAGTGCTACAATGGTGGCACCCTCAGGGACCTCATAGAGGTGGAGCACGCTAGGTGTTGGGGAGACGGCACCCGTTAATCTTAAGGCACAGTCCGGGGTCTCCCCCCACAGTTATGTATGTATTGTTCTTACTGTTAGGAGTGTGGATTCCAGCTTCAATTCTAGCCATTAGTGAACAATGGGACTGTTTTGATTCTGTTTATAGATGCATTATAGTCAAAGCTAGACAGTTTTCTAATTTTTCATCTAATTCATGAATATGACCCAGAGTCAACATTATTCAGGAAGGTAATAAATGCACAATAAGGGCATATAATATAAATTGTAAAATATCTTACAAAAAACTTTATTAGAACAAAAAAAAATACATTGCAAGGTGTCAAGTGTTTATCTCGCATGATATCAAACCTAATAAACTTTACCATCAAAAGAAAATAGCTCTTATCCCCTCACTTCTTCAGATGTTTTATCCTTTAACTTTTCAACTTAAAATGTAATGTCAATGCTTCATATTAAGCAAACTTATGAACTGATTTCCATGAATAGAAGCAACGCGAACGTGTCATTTTTCTGCGAAAGTATTTAATATATTCATCATATTCACTGAAGAGATTCCCTCTCATCACAATTCGTGCCGAATAGAACAAAGTGTTATTTATGCTTGGCTCATTTCTTCGCAAAATTAAAGCCAATGATCGTGAAAGAGTTTTAGACACGTCTAACGGAAAAAATGATTAAAGACTTCGTGTATAACGTTTAGACAGATTCTCATTTTCTTGACAAATCCATTATCTCACGATAATTGATAAATCATTCAGTTTTTATCAGAACTGCTATCAAGAATTGATAAAACTTCAATGATGGAGTTTTAAACTATTTTTAAAATAAATTGCGATTGAAAAGATCTAAGACTGAATAGAATGTGGGAATTTTTATGCATAAGTTTATCTTCAATAGCATAAACTCATTATCCGCTCACAATCACATCCTAAGAAATAAAAATTTCGGAAGAGCTTTAGTAAACAGACAATATATTAACTATTTAAGTGCCTGATTGTGGACAGTTTGTGTGACCAGTTAATATACTCGTAGATTTTGTTTTACAATATGAATAATCCATTAAAAACATCAAATCTTTTTAGTATATAGTAAATTATTAATATAACTGCTGTGATCAAAATACATCGGTACCAGTTATTTTAAAATAAACACATTAAAAATAGTGTCTGAAAATATTATTTATGAACGCTATCAGCTTTGATAATGATGTAGAATATTTTCCTATCGTTTGCAAATTTCCTTATTTGTTCTGTGAAAGATTTGAAGCAAATTAAAAATTCAATGGGGTAAACAACAAACTTTAAATTTTTTTTAATCGAAACGGAATGTCTGACGTATAAATATGCTTAAAATGTTACCGAAAATCTTTTAAAACGAGTCCTTTGGGAAAAAAGTATTTTTCAAAAATTTTTAAATGTTCTAAGAAAATTTTTTTAAATTCTGTGAAATAGCATTAATGTCAATGTGAATTTTTCAGACAAGTTTGATATTTGGGATTTTAATTTTATCAATAATTTAGAACAGGATTTTGCAAGCTTTTATACTATTGATTCCAGTGTAACTGTTTTGCTGGATTTGCATGAAACGGTCTTTAGAAAATGCCCATAGATAAGGAGTTATAACTCACATCAAGGTTTCCTTTGATTTTCATTAGTTATTTATTTTTGATGATGAGGAGCTCCAACATTGATTACATAAGATTTAGGAAAGAAGGAAAAGAAAGTAACAGATTCAAGCACCAAGTTGTGTGAAAGTCTTATCTCGAACTGTTTTAAAGGCACGCTCTCTGCTGTTGCTTATTTTAAATCTAAAGCATTGAAGCCCTCATAAAGTTCAAACCAAATACCTTTGTTTTCCTCAGTGTAATTTTCATTTGTAATATTTGTATCAATAATAATATGAAATCAAAATATTCCAGTAGGAGCAAAAAATAATTTTCTAGAACTAGGAGATTAATTACTTTTTTTTCCGCAAGCAGAGAAATTACCTTTATCAAGGAATGCAATTCTAACTGCATTTTAGAATTAAATTCATAAATAAATTTACAATTTCTATTTAAAGATCACACTTTCCAATCTTTACAAGAGTTCTCGTTATACTGCTAATAAAATTGAACGAAGTTTTTACTGTAGAGTAGTGTCTTTTTCACATCCTTATATTCACACATTATAAAAGTAATTTGATTTAATATTAATTTCCAATTTCCAATAAATTGAATTTATTTTTATTGATTTTTTATATGTAATATGTTTTATCCATTTTAACTTCCATGTAACCTAATTTTTTCATTTTTTTTATTTTATAATTATTTTTGCATGCATCTTAACCAGCAAATACATTAATAAATGCCATGGTGAGAGTATATAGTGCATGAAAAAATCTTTGCCTTATATCAATTCACTTTATCTACTAGAAATACTAGTAATTGATTTGTTTATCGTTTAACAGTCCTTTTTTTGCACACAAGGCTAAAACCGGGTTTAAAGTGGATTACGAACCACTGCAAAAAGCCATTCCCAATCTGGGATTCGAACCCACGAACTATTGAATATAATCCACCAAGTAAGCGGAAAGCAAAGTTTAATTATTAGAAAACCCATATAATCTCTTTTTTATTAATCCTTTTTATTCCAAACCATTTCACTTTGATAAAAGATAAATGCACACTATTTTTAAATTTTTTTTAAAAAAAAAATCAGGAATTAAATGCTAAATATATACAGAAACAAGTGAATAAATAAAAACTCTCTAAAATTACATTCAAAACTGATGAAGTATTGCAAAATTTGATACAAAAAAATTTAAAATACGGATACAATAGGAAAAATACTTTTTGTTTTTCCTTTAAATGTACATTTCTCTGCATAGAAAATAATTATTAAAAAAATTATTTGTCTTTATAATCGTAATTTATTTTATCAAATTAGCTTTCTTTAATAAGATTACATAAGGTAATGGTAACAGCCAATAACAATATCGTATTTATGTAAACGTCATTTCAGATGATATATTATTCTTCATTATCTTTCTTCTAGTGGTTTTTTTACTCCTTATTAGAAGATACACCAAAAAGTGTTGTAATAAAATTGACATAAAATAATAAACTTTTCACCAATCAATTTACATCAGAGAGAGATATTTCGAATGATAGAATTGAGTGTTACGACAGATATTCTATCCATTGTTTATTACCAGATTGGCACGACAATTATTTTTAAAATTCATATCCAAGTACAGAAACTGCTTATTTTATATACCTCGTTAGTTTATTTTTAATAATTTGCATTTAAAATATTTACTGCTTGGAAGTGATTGTATTTCTTTATAAAAATGCTCACCAAATTTTTTTTTTATAAAAATAATAACTTAACAACGTGCTTAATATGTACAAAAAAGGCTTAAATAATGAAATCAATGAAAAGTACATTCTCAAAACGGATACAATTTAGATAAATTTAACGGAGGAAGGAATTTAAAAAGAATTACAAAACATCAATGAATCTGGATTTCTTTCAAAAGTTTATTTGGGTACAGAATTGATGTCAAAAAATAATTTACTTGCATTCAAATTTTTTAATCATGTGTAATGAAAACCTTTTTGTCTATTATCCAACTCAGATTGAATCTGGTGTCACTGATGTACGTCTGAGTTTTTGCTAAAAGCGAGGGAGCTAATACAAATTAAAAGATTCAGCTTCAATTTCATATATATTGTTATATATGGTAGTTCTTTTATTAAAAATCTAAACTTTTCTGATAAATTTTGGCTTATTTAGTAGCCCATTTCTGAATATGGAACTTAATGTATGTGTTCATAAAACTCGTAATATGAATTATACTCACAAGTGAGGATTCAGTGCCATTCAGAAAATGACATACACATTATTACATTAAATATTTTGTATATTTCAATAATTATATTTCAATAAAATCAATTTTTTTTAAATATTTTTGCCTTCTAATTATGTATCTTTTTTAAAAGGATGTTTTTTAAATTCGTCTATGTAACCCCTGAAAATTTTATTATGGACCTAATGGTACTGAAACTATAATTGTATAATTTTAAATTTTACTCTTTCATTATAAAATGTTTTTTCTTATTATGACTTATAGAGTAAAATTATATGCTTGGAAATTTCTATAAAATTAATGAAGATGTGCATACAGCTAGTAGTGTTTTTAAATGTTAGTGCATTACAAACGTTGCGCATAAATTTTATACTTTATAGAAATATATATTACCATATTATTTAGAGCTATTTACCAAAGATTATTAAATATCTATGTGCAGAATATTTTCTTTTAGAAAAATTTTACATGTATATTTTATTGCATCAAAAATTCATATCTCTTCAATAAATAATTGCTTATATGCATTCAGAAAGTATAAAGAGATATTGATTGGAATCGTTAAAATCTCATCTCTCTCCCCAAAAAATTTTGAGTACATTTATCTTAATTTTCTGACTTTGTTGTGAATTTTCTTTTTTTTCAAAACAAATAATTCTATGATTTTAACTTCTCTTTATTAAAAATATATATTTATATGAAGAGTATATATTTCTATTATTATATTTTATTTTAATTTTTTTTCATTAGAATCCTATTCGTCGAGAATAATTTTCTCCATTTTTTATTCCATTTGTATTGTAAAATTTTAATTCCTTTTTATGAAGTGTAAATACTAATAATATTACTTACACAATCTTTTTCTCATTTTTCTAAAATTTAAAAATTATTGATGTGTTAAATACTGGTTATAATGGCAGTTTCATCTCAATAAGTTTATTTTATACATTGTTAAAAAAATATGCATATCTTGTGTTCTATAATGTTTGTTATCTATAATGATAGAGACCGTGATTTAATTTTTGCTCACTTTTCCCAAATTATTTTTGGAGAAAAATTTTTTAAAAATATTTAAAATGGTGCTTGCCTATTACATGAACGCTCTTTTTTGATGACTAGAAAAGCTTTGCAGAATTGCAAAGAATACCATATATAGAGCAAATACGATGAACACTGGACAAGAAGTTGGTATTTTGAAATTTACAATTTAAGTTTCAAATATTTTTTATATTTTTAGAATGTAGTTTATAAATAAACATTTCCTCATTTCTTCCAAAAGTTATAAATTTTCTAATCATTATTTCAATAAAGTTTTCACAACAGTTCTTCATTATTCAGTATTCCACCTGTATGTAATTACATAATATTTTTAATGAAATATATAAAACATGAATTCTTATCTCGAAAGAATAAGTTTAAGTTACATTTATTACGACATATTTTGACATTATTAAAACAATTTTAATTTTAAAAAGATTTATTTCATTTTTCATGTATATCTTGAAATCAATTGGAAGATTTGAAAATAAGTAAGATAAATTGTTGCTTTAAATTGAGTGAAGTGAAATGTTTTTAAGGTTTGAAATAATATTTGCTGAATAAATTAAAAACGAAGTATTTTTCATTCGTTATAAAAGGAAATATTGCATTTGTTGACATAAAGATAAATTGGTCTTATTTTTAAGTTTAAATTATTTTCTTTATCTAGTTTTATATAAGCTAAGTTTAAAACAAGGATCAGTTTATAAAAAATATATCTTTTTCTTCCCTACCATTTAGTAAAAACATTGTTACATGCAAATTCCATTCGTTAAATTTCAGTCAAAATGTAGTTCATGTTAATTATAAAGGTATTTACATCAGTTATCTGTAAATTAAGTTTTACAAATTTATGTTTCTTTATTTATTGGCTTGTTTAAATAAATATATAATTCTTTATAGTTATTAAGTTTTAAATTGTTTAGTTAGACAAGTTTAAACAGCAATGAAATTTTATGGAAAAATATTTTTGGAAGAATTTTAATATTTCACACTTCTTCTTTGTAATGCATTAATTCACAAATGCAGAACTAATATTTTTATTTAAATACATCAAATAACTATTTACAATCATGAATTCTTTTTGAGGTTTTTCTTTGCTAAAAAAAAATAAAAACAAAAGAATATGAAATGGAAATTAGTAAAGCGTGTACAAAGAGAGAAGATCCTATTTCGAAGAAAATGAAACTGAAAAGTGCGCAAACTTTTAACCAATCAGAAACCTATTTCATTTCTCCGACAGAGAGCGCTGCGATTTCATTTCTATGATGGCATGTACACAATCATTATAGCAGACGGTCCATTGAGTTAGAAACCGTTCCTTTCGTTTGAAATTATACTCGCACTTTATTTTAATGAATTTTTAAATTATGAAGAGGCTGACCTGGAAAATGTGTTTGCCCAAAGTTTTATCCGACAAGAATTACCACGTTTAATTACATGTTTTATTCAAGAAAATTAAATATTGCTCTCTGCCGTATGCTTCCATACGCTCAATCATCTACAGCAGACGATTTTTTAGCAACGTGTTTATTATTATTCACTCAACTCAGATTTAAGGAGTGTTACAACGATTTAGAAGGCGTCGTCGTTACCGTAGCAACAGCAATTGTCGATCGTATAACCATGGGAATAGGTAAGTGGCATTTCACAAAATAATTAATTAATATTAATAAATTTATTATTTAAAGGTAACAAAATTTTTTATATATAGTGAACAAAAAAAAATATTAGTACGTAATGTTTTCCTTGAAAAAAATGTACTTAAAAGTAAAAATGAAACTACTTTTGTATTATTATTTCTTTTAATACTTGTAATTTTTTTTATTATTTTACTTGAAAAACTATTAATATGATACTTAATAGCGTAAAAATATTCTACATTGTAGTTATTTTAAAATTTAAAAATAAAGTTGTTTTAGAGTTAATGCATGAAATAAATTTGAGTCACAAGACAAGACAAGAAGGGAAAAATAGTTATGTTTTAATACTTAAGAAACAATAAAAGAAAATGAATTGAAAAACATGAATTTGTGAAAAGTTTTGAAAGTTTTAATGATTTATTTAAAATTCTCTCCTTTAAAAATGTCATTGTGGTAAATGTGTAGTTTAAAATAATTTGAATCAATATACTTGAGTGTTTAACAATGTAAGAATTATGGAATAAATAAAATGTAAAACTAAATGATTTTAGAATTTGGAAAGGAATTTAACTTCTACAGTAGAAAAAAATAAGTTATGAAATAAAAAAGAGAATAGGCTTTAAAAATTTTGTTAAAAGACAGTGATAAACATATGTTCATATTATATAAATATAATAAGAGTTAAATAAAAATAATTTCATTAAAAATTATACAATAGTTAATAATCGTATCGCGTAATATATATATATATATATATATATATATATATATATATATATATATATATATATATATATATATATATATATATTAATTCCAATAGGAATGCTTTAAAAAAGTTTATAATTATAAGGATAATTTGTGTGAAGTTGTTAATTTGATTATAAAAAAAATGTTTTTCGAATACTTAACAGAAAAATAATTTTTAAAATATTTTAAAACATTAATTGCAAAATAATTCACAAAAGTTACTTTCATTAAAATATACTGAGATAAATGTATATTTTCTTTTTTTTTATTTATTTATTTTTTATACCTCAAAATAAAAAAAAATTGCTGGGTTAGTACTTCTGTAATTGCTAATATATTTGTATTTGCATATTTCTGTAAACATTCTCATTTTCAACTTTCGAAATATTTTAAGTACTTTCTAGCTCTGAATTATTTTAAGAGACAAAATGTTTTAAATTTGATGTATTCTTATAAAAATCTTTATTTTGTTGTGCCTAAATAACTTGTTAAAAACGAACTTAATTGGATTTCTTATGGACTGTTCTTAAATTGTTTATTAGCTATGAAAACGATTTAAAATACTGAAGAATCATGCTTTATTTTTAAATTTTTATTGATATAACGATCGACTTTTAACAAATTGTTTTCTTTAAGATGTGTGTCATGAATAAGTATAAATATTTTAATAATTAAATACTTTTTAATAGCAGCTTTTTCTTCATAGATATTTATTCTGTTTTAAATAGCAAATAATTGTTTTTAAATATAATTTAACTTGACATACTTACACACAGCGTTTATTGTTATATACCATTTAAATATACATTATATTTTTATTATTGACAAAATCATTCGAGAAAATAAAGAAGAAATATAAATTAAAAGAGCATGAAAGTGTGCCTATATACAATTTAATAGCTAACATGAATTTTTTACGATTTTCTAATTTGAGACGCTTTTCACACAAAGTGATTTCCATGGTATGTTTGAGAAGGGGTGACTCAAAAGTTAGTTAATCAGTTGTCGTCATCTGGCGTTAGTTCAAGCGTTAACCAATACTATTTCGATCTTTATATCTTCATATAAACTAGTACCAAAATTATATATAGTAAAGATTATATATTCTCAATCCGCAGTTGTTTCAAACTATTATAATAGTGATTAGCAAATAAAAAAGTATTTACATAAGAAACAAATAAGTTATATTGAAATGATCTTTATAATTAATTCGTGTAATAGTTTAGTCTGTTAATGTCAAATATATCAAATCTGGAGAAAAAAAATTCAAAATCTAGAATCTAAGAATTTTTTTCTAACTCGAGTTTTACAAATTCAATCAAAATGTAGGATATAATTTTGACAAAATCATAGCTATTAAAATTAGCCGTTAATGATTTTTAAAATTAATTTAGCATTTGAAAACATATTTAGTTTTCAATTAATTCTTGTATAATCAATTCTAAAATGTTGTTTGTCTCATCTTAAAAAAAATAAATAAAAAAAAAATAAAAAAAGTAATCGTAGGGAAACCTAGAAGGTGATACGAAAAGAATTTGATTAAATGTTTTGCAATCTGTGTTGATATTCTTTCCCCTTAAATTATACAAACCAGTTTTTCTTTATTTCGAATGTTCTAGGATTAGCAAAAATGACTTAGGATTTAAATATTTAATTTGCATGCAATATCTATTGATGAAACTAAAATTAAAATACATATTTCATAAGCTTTATCTATATATAAAGTACTCATTCTTATATTTATTTAATTTTAATCCGATAATATCATTTGAATTATTTTAATGAAGTCCTTATATGTGTTTGTGTTACTTCAATTTAGAATATTAGCTATGTTTTTTTTATTTGATAGCCTGCTGCATTTTGAGTTTCATTAAACTTTTTAAAGTTAAAATTAAATATTTTTACGTTATGATATTATTTGCTTATAAGAAATTTCAATGTTTAACATGCGTGTTTATGTGTTTTTATAAATATTTATAACACCATATAGTTCAATCCTAACCATAGGTTAGAGCAAATGTACGTATAATGTATACGAAAGCATAACACTTTCATAAATGTTAAAATAAGAAGCGAGTTTTATTTTGCAATTTTTAAAACATTGCTTATTCTTTCTATTTTTAGAAAAAACATTTATTAAAATATTTAAAAGGATATTATTAAATAAAACTACATTAAGCGACCAACACAGTCATTTATCTGCCACCACTTAAAGATTGGCGAGAGGACCTTTTATGGTATGATTCCATAGTTTCTGTTAAGTATAATTCACGGTTTCCCACTATATACAATAAAAATACATATCCAAACCATTAAACCAGTAGGACTGAAATTACTTAATAGCCAACACAATTTTTATTTATTTTTTATAAATTGAACAACAAGAGAGACATTTAAGAGTGGATATCATTTTCTCTATATTTAACCTTGGAATATGTTTTTACGCCGTAATTCCTAAGTATTCTTTCTTATGTTGGTTCATAAATCAAATACGATTAAGGGTTTTATGCTTCATATAAACATGAACTAAAGTATTTTTATTTTCTTGACCTTTTTCTGTTTTCTTTCGACATTGAAAATATATAATAAATGGGGATTTAAAAGGTATACAATTATTTAAATGCCTCGATGAGTTTATATAGCCGAATGTTAAATTTAAATCATGATATCTCTTGAAATATATATCACGTTATTTGAAGCAGAATTAGTTAGAATTCAAAAAAAGATGCATATAATAACAGTTAAAAATAAAAATAAATGCATATAATAACAGTTAAAACAAATTAACTGGAGGGTGTAATGCGGCATTAAAACAAATAAGCTAAAATTCTAGGAAATTAGTGTCATTTGTGGATTTAACATAAAAAAGGTGATAGAAAATTGAAAACTGATACCAAGGAATTAGGAAATAATGATAAAGCATAAAATATTAAATGTGTGTCATTGAACTAATACAAAGATTTAATTTTTAAATTATGAGGTTTTTACATAAGTTGTACAATTTTACATGAAAACATATGTTATGTATCAAACTAGAATAAAGTATATATCTTTATTTATAAATTGTTGCTTCATAGCAACAAAACACACCAACATAGCAAGACATAAGTTATCAGCTACTAGTTTCTGACGTCATCACACTAAACTGCCACTTAATTTTTAACCACAGTTGAACGACTTAGCCTATTGCCGTAGAAAATTATAAGTTTTATAAGCACCCCTTTTTCGAGCTTTGGTTATATGCTATTAGAAGACTTAAGCCGTATAGAAATCTATATTTTCTTACAACGATGCTTTATGAAAAGTTATGCATCGAACTCCCTACCTTCCAGACAGGAGATCAACGCCTATCTCGAACAGGCTTCCTGCATATCACAGCTATAAGAATTTAATATTTAATATTCATTTATTTACTCTGTACCATTTAAATCTTCATTTAATTCCATTCGGCTTTCAATCAAAATATTTTAGCGCATTATATGATTGTGTAAAGTAATTTTTAATTACTATACATTAAAATATTGTTCAATATATTTAATTCATATGAATTTTTATTTAAGTTATTAAGGCTTCGAGTCAGGAATAAAATGACTAATGTCCAAAAAATTAGAATTGTGATATTGAAATTAGTAAAATGTGACTATTTTTGTGTACTAAAACATTTTATCTGAAAAATGTATTTTAAATTCATTAATTTTTGCAAGGATTGTGCATCTTGATGACATTTAGCTCACTCAGAGTTAAAAGTTAGGGAGTAGAAATTTGGTAAAGGATTATAAGAGAAGACGCCTGTCTGCTGAAGTAAATGGTAAACGTAAGGAGATTTGCTAGTTTCGTTTGTTTTCCTCATAAAAAACGTAATTAAAAAACAAATTGAAGGTCCAAAGACAGGATCATGCAGTAAAATATTCCTGCTTTCATCAGCCACTTCTAGACAACTGGAATTGGATTATATGATTTTGCTTTCTTCATAACATACATTTTGCTGACGATGTTTTGGAGTTTACCCGGTTTCCTCCTTAGGGTAACATTGTGGAACTTACAAAAGCTTTATAGCAGTTTTCAGCAATTGAGCATCAATTGAGTGATATTAAAATAACATAATTTAAACTGATTAACTTTTCATTAAACTTAATCCAAAACTTTGAATCATCTGCATTTCAATGTTTCGATAGTAATATATAGTAAAAATCGTAAGCAGTCAAAAGTTCAAGAAAGAAAAAGAGTGTTATATTTATATTTTATTTCTTTTCTAATAATATTTATGCAATAAAAATAACTGCATTTTTATATTTCGCACACGCAATTTTTATAAAATTTCTCTTTATATTCTATTTTCAGTTCATTTTTAAACTCTGAAAAACCTATAAGACTATAAATGAAAAATAATGCAAAATTTGTAAATTTTCATATAAAATCAATATTAATATCTATTTATTACTTTCTTTGGTGGATTCTATATTTTGAATGTTTCATTTATACAGCTTTAAATTCAATAACATAAGAAAAATTTTAATATATCATATTTTAACCAAATTTTATTAATAACTATTTAACTGTTTTCTATTGTAATAATTAAACAAATATTTTAAAATTCATTAAAATTATATCAGAAATGTTTAATTTTCATGTGATGTAATTTATAGTCGAGGATAGACGATTTTGGTCCAGGAAAACTGGATTGTAGTATTATTTTTTAGAACAGGAAGTAAATTGTCATTATAGAATCGTTTTCATTGCTTATATTCATTTCAGATTTGTTGCCAAATCTTTATTATAAGACTGTTTTTTTTTACTCCACATCTCTCTGAGAAATCGATTTGAATTGTGCAGTATAAAAATGGTCCTTTTAAACGGGTTTTTGTATTTGTCATGCAATCACGTGGTCATCGATCACATGCACCCACCAGGTCACGGAGCGGCGGCGGCAAGTGCCGTCTTTACGTCATCCCTAATGGGAACTCTTGCGTCAAGTGATCAACAAAAATGGTGACCGCTCTGCAGATTATTAATTTTATTACGTCGAACAAGTTCCCGCGTGAATTTTAAATATTTCAAACGACTTTATGTTTCAAAATGTATAAATCATTAAAAAAAAAAAAAAAAACAGCAGAAGAGAAGGTATATATTCTATCGTAATATCGAATTTAATCACGTGACTACGTGTGGTTTATTCATATGTGTTAATGATATATACTATTAACCAAAAAATATTATAAATTAAGAATACTTGTCACTATATATTTATTATTATTTGTATTTTTTCATTATTTATTTACGCAATACTGTTAATACCATACAGAAACTAAAATATTGTCAACAATGCATTTAAGATAGATTTATGAGTATAATTATTAATATTTTGCACTGATATTTAATTAGTTATTAGTGCAAAATAAGTATGGAAATCACAATCACTGATACATTCTTACGTTTCGTTCATTTCTGTAAAAATATATAACTTGAACAACATAATAGAAAATTAATGCAAGCCAGGACTGTAAGACATTGTTGTTCATCCACTTATAAAGCAAGTCTCTAAAATTCCCGGTAAATAAAATAAGAAATTTCCTCTAAACTTGTATTGTCATATTTCAGAAATTGCTTTTTGTCCACAGAGAATTGAATTTTGTTCTTTAACATCATTTTACTTTTTCCATTTTATTTTATTTAACATTTTCCAACTCGACATTCATTATTTTCTGTTGAAAGCGAATTTTTTACGGAAATATTGATTCTGCACGTAATTTTACATTCCATTAAAAATAATTATTTTGTAATATGCATTCTGTTAATAAAAAATATATATTCCATTAAAAATAACTTTTTATTTTAAATCTTTTAAAAGTTACAAAATAAAAACATAAAAAAGAAATTAAGAAATGATTATAGTTGATTAGCCATGATTGAAATCTTGTTTAAATTCTAAATGACGAATTTGGAAATAAAAATCTTAAAACACAGAATACTGAACATTGTCGTTATACTTCTTTCTCCATTTAAAGCTTGTAAGTTCGATTCCAGTGTCAAGTCCTAAGCAGTTTGTATTTGCTTAGAATTAATGTTAATCTGTTTCCAGTCGAATTAATCATGGGCATAAATTAACCCCATAAGGAAAAAAAATTTAGATGCCTAACTTCTTAACAGTTAAAATATTAAATATAATATTAAATTTTTATTATCTCATTTTAAAGATGTTGGACAGTTAAGAAATATAACTATAAAATTAGATGTAAAACTTATAATATTTGACATTTTTAGTTAGAGGTATGGAATAAATAAATTTAAAATATAATTTTATGAATTTCTGTTTTGCCTTCATTTTTCTTCAACTATAAATTATTTTGTAAATGTTTTTTTTCGATAAATATAGATTAAATTTCGAGAATCTCAAATAATATCTTGATATTTATGCAACTTTGTACGTCTATAATTTAATGAGTTAAATTTATTAATAATTATTCTTAAATGTGTATTTTTCTGCAATGGAGGTGTATTTGCTTCTTGGTTTAGCAAGCTTACTTGTTATTCAGTCACTTTCACAATTAAGTTACTTTAATGAGAATTCCAGAGGTGACGCTATTACGAGGCGTCAGACGAAAAATGCGAATTAAACTCTATTTTAATAACTATTCTCTCACTTATTTTCTCAATTTAAAAAATTACAGCAATACATCAAAATAGACAGTTTCTCTTTTAATGCAACGTGACGCCATTGTGGATTTTTGAATTATTTGATCACATAATTTTGGAAGCGCGGACTATGTCTATTGACTCAGCTGCGTTTGAGTAAGCGTTGTAAATAACGTGAGCGAAAGATTCACTGAAGCTGTGATATATAATCATTTCGCATGAAATATGCCGAATTTTTGATTGAATTAAGGTATCTCTTTTGATTTAATACATTTTAGAACATGCCTTCATTTTTATAATATCTTGCAATTAATTTTCTTTGGTTTGAAACATGCCAAAATGAGAAAGATTTAAGTAAATCTAATGACATCATTAACGATTTTTCTGTTGATTAAAAATGATTAAACGATAAACGATTTTAGTTCAAACAAATAATGATTATTTATAAAATTGAATAAATTTCAAATAAAACAAAATTATATACATAAAGTGAAATTTTTTTTAAATCTAACTTGTAAACCATAGCTGTCAGGAAAAATATATTCATAGCGTTTGGAAAAATAAAATGGGATTTTGAAATGTAACTATATTTGCTGTTTACTAGTTTTGTTTAAAAAATTGTTATGAATCATGAAATCGGTCATAGGCATAAGCGAATTAAAAACAAATCGGATGAAGCTGTGGGATGTTTGAACACATTTCTTTTATTACGAAATTATTGAATTTTGAAGTCATCACTCTTCTCATCCGTGTACTTATGCATTCCTTATCGGAGACTTATTTTGGGAAAACGCACATGTTGCAGTGAACAAAATCAATATTTTTCGAAAATCGAGAAAAATTCAAAATATCGATTTTTTAAATTTAATTGTGGGGGGTGGGTGGCAGGAGATTGTAGGGAGTACTGCGTTAGCATATGAAATTTCCGGTCTGACATAATTATTTTGGCTATTTACGACTACATTCCAGTTATTTAGTTGATTTTTAGGCTTGGTCTTCGGAATTATGTTGGGAATGTAGAAGAGAGAGCCTACCGTCAATAATGTTTCCTTGCTCTCAACAGTTACACTTTGATGACAATTCTAAAAAGGAGAAAAGAACGGTTACGAGAGTGAAAAGTGCGTAGTCGAAAGGTGAAGTATAATTATCGTGGTTGAAGAACACACGCTATTATAAATCTATTTATTCAAGATGATTTTGCATCTTGAATTTTACCAGTAAACTTTGGCGAAAATTTGACGCCTTATTATAATAAATAAGTATCCCTAGTGTGTGTAAGAAGTCTAGTTTCATAAGTATGTTCAATAATATTTAAATTCGTACATACATATTCGAAAATTGGATTTTTTCAATAATTAGTGAAATGGTGGATATTATATTCTTAAATTCCTTGTCATAATTTAAATCTGTGTGAAAATTATTTAATTTCGAAAAGAAAAATTCTCTCATAGTTGAAATTTTTCTTCCTTATCGTAAAAATATCGGCATTATGTTGCGCAGAATTCAAGAATACAATTTTATAAAGATGTATATTACATGAATTTAATAAACTTATTTTGCAAACAACCTTTTTAAATGAAACATTTTAATTTTCAAAATGAAGCTTCAGACTTTATATTCAGTAAAAATTTCTTTTTCATTTAATACTGACACTTTAAACGTGTAAATTTAAGAAAATAAAATTATAAATCGATTTGACTTTTTTCTGTAAGGTGAAATTTAAAATTGTTTTACAGGTTCTTTTCACAGACAAGAAAATATATTTTTTTAACTTAAAATATAATACAAATTATATTTCGAAAAAGAAAAAAAAACAATAAGATTGAAAAATTGATTATAAACAAGCTTCTGTGTTGTAAATTTTGTTCAGTGAAATATAACTAGCAAATAAGTTGAAGTTCTCTTCTATTAATAGACGATATTACTAATTTCTTAAATTTACGATAAAAATATGTTAAACAATTTATATTTATAATAAAAAATTAGAAAAAAATTATCCTACCATTAAAGCTAGCATTAAAGTACAGAAAATATAAATTTTTATTTGCTTTGTACATTTAGATGTTAAATAATGATTTTTTAACAGAATTTATTTCTTATTTGAAATTTTTTCATATTCATAAATTTATTTGATGTTTATTTCATATTCATATGACGAGAAAAGGAATTTTAAGAATATTTCGCTGTTTTTAATGAACGTTATTTTTTCAAAAAGTTAATGAAAATATGTATTAAATGAGTTAAAAATATTGATTAATAAACCAGAACGTTTATTTCTTTAAGAAATTAGCACATTGTTACAAACGATGAAATTTTTTAAAGAATGTTTACCGTCTCAGTAGAAATAAATTATTTTCCCGATAACTAAATTATTTTTTTTTGGCAAATATCATCCAAATACTATATTACACTTAACGATGAGATACGGAAAAGGAAATCTGTATTGCCCTATAATTATTTTGTACCCACCACCCACGTACACCTCCTCACCTACGACACCAAAAGAGCAACGTCTCTGTTTCTGAAGCAAAAAGGGTTCAGGAGCGGAATGGTACATTGCGGTAAATGCATCTTTATACTCAGTTCAAATTAACATTAATTGCGCTTTAAATTAATTATAAACGCTGTAATCAAAATTTCGAAATGAAGCACAGTTTTTACGTTAACCGGAAACCAAGATCTTGAATATAAATTTCCCTCCCGTGCTGCCGTTCTCAATTCAACAGTGGACAAACATTAAGAATTTATAAATGATAAATGATGATTTATGATTAAGATAACAAATGATGACTAATAAGGAACGTTGTATACCTCTGACAGCTTATATTAACAACTTTGTTTTTTTCTCTGTGTTTATTTTGAAATAGCGCATGCGCACTGTAAGTACTGCTTAGAATGGGCAACGAACCAAATCAAGCAAATGTTTACGGCTCATTGGCGAGCCATGATAGTACGCATGTTGATTTTGAAAAAGTTAATATTCCATAAAATAATTCTGAATTAGTTTATGATTGTAAATTTAGAAGAATTAAATTATTAACTCATTTTTTATGTAATAATAAATATATGATTAAATAATTAATAACTGTAGGAGAATTCATTAGTTATTGTTTTAAATTAAATTATTAAATTAGTTATAAATATATTAATTGGATATTTTTATATGATTCATAGTCATCACATACTGCTAATACTATATATATATATATATATATATATATATATATATATATATGTCAACATATTTATTAGCATGTAACTGTTGCCTGAAAAGAATAACAGTAAAATTACAATTATTGACATACTATATATTTCCCTTCGCATTTGATAAAATTGCAAATTAAAGCAAGTCATCAAAAACAAGCACCAACTCCGGATTTTCTTTTTCTGTGAAAAATATAATAAAACCTGAGATAACGCTAACGCTGAGGGTATGTGTTATTTCTCTTGTTGGTTAATGTTGACGGGAGAATTAAAGAGTAGTATTGTTAGTGATATCGTTCACTCATTATAAGTCACAATAATGATTGAAAGGTATGAAAAACATTTTTCGATATCGTATTGATGTTCTTCGCTAACTTTGATGCTTAACAAAATATGTAATTGTATTATTTGTTTATAATTAACAGCACATAATGGCTAGCTTAAAAGTTTGGGTTACACATCGAGGTGTATGTATGTATATTTATATTTCCAAATTACAAGAAAATAGAGGCTCCTAAGCTCCCACTTCGACTGACGTGGTTGCAGAAAGCTTACTCCCTAGTAATTAAGATCAAATTTAAGACTTCTCCACCAAGAGGAGCGAAATTCATTCAGTGGACTGCCGAATTGGCAATTGAATGGTTTGTCTTCTAGCAAACATTTCTTGAGTTTGATTCTCACCTGGGCTTTTCTGATTTAGTATCCACTTTAAGCTGCAAATCCCGGTCCATCAGCCTTCCTAGCCAAAAAGCGATTGTGGAATGTCAAACAAACCAATATATCAATAGATTACGATTAGCCTTTTTTAAAATTGATTAGCTTATTTTTTTAAGAAAATAAACTAAAATTAATAATAAAATTAAACAATTTTCTTCTGCAATAAAAATTTTAAGGTGATTAAATTTGTAGCACGCGTGACTCGTTATAATTCAAAAATAATTTTCACTTTATACCTTTATTCTTGGTTGACTGAATAAAAAATAGTAAATAACGTTAGTAATAACAATAAAATGAGGAAATGTAAGTAAATAAATAAGACTTAAAATTCATTATTTGTTTGTCTTACTTTCAGAATCCTACAATCTTAGTGTCCTTGAGCATATCGCTGATATCTTTTTCTTTTCAAGTTTACTAAATATTGACGTATAACTCATCAATCAATTTGAAAAACACACTTTCATGGCTGCGTTTATTTAATAGTCATTGTTGACTTATGCTATTATCCAAAAGGATCCTCATTAGAATTTTTCATTGTTCATTGCTATGTTTATAGAACTTTACAGCAGAATTCGATTTCATATGAGACACACATTTTATTTATTAATAATTTTGTAAAAAACTATAATTAAAAAACTATAAATTATAATACATTACAAAATATTATCCTCTGAAAAAATATCATTTAATACCCCCTTGTAAAATTCTGTTTCCTTATAAAGATTAATTTTTTTAAAAATTTTAATTGAAATTTTAACTGAATTGAATTAAAAATTGAAAAATACTCGTTATATATATATATATATATATATATATATATATATATATATATATATATATGTGTGTGTGTGTGTGTGTGTGTGTATGTGTGTGTGTGTGTGTGTGTGTGTAACTAGAGGTACTGAGATGTTTCGTAGAGTTTAACGGGGAATGAAACAAAAAGATAGGCAAGTCATCGAACAAACGTGGGAATTGGCATTTTCAATGTAATTGTCGAGAAAAGTATCATCCTTTAATCAGAAAATACTTCTGTAAACGGAGCTTTTACTCCAAGCTTTAAAATAAGTTCAGGGTAGTGACTCTGAATCCGTGTCTTAAAACGTGTGTTTCTGCAGTTAAGAAATAAATGTGGCACTCTTTTTTTCGACGATTTTTCTTCAGGAAATAAGCTGATGATAAAAATTGATTATTAAAATTTTAAAAAGAAGCAATGATTTAAAAGAACATAACGCTTGAATTTTTCTTTAATTAGTAGAATTCAGAAAATTTTACTATATATTTTGTATTCAATGCTGTAATAACACTATATTTTTTGAGTTAGATTAATGTGTTTCATATATCTTAATTGCTTGAATTTTATTATTTCTGCTGAAAAAGAAGTATCTTTGTCATGTAAATAATATTTTTCACAGCAATAAAAATGTAATGAAAATGTCAAAAAGTATGTGTCAACTGATTTATATGTATCAAACTAATGTAATTTGAAGAATTATTGAAATATATAATAATAAACTGTATTATTATATATTTGAATATATAACTGTATTATTATATATTTGAACAAGTTGAATAATTATTATTTAATAATTATTCAACTTGTCTAGTGGTCAGCGTGCCTGACTACGGATAAGGAGGTCCTGGGGTCGAATCCCGGTCTGGGCATGGATGTACTCTCTCTCTATCTATCCTGACTTTGTCCTTTCCTTGTATGAATGAGGTGTAAATGGTTGCCTACCCTATAAGCGGGTCCCTATGGCATGTGTGTACTGAGGAAGTCGGACTTCACACCAAAATATGGTTCAGTTGGAAAAGTGGAGCTGCGCACCCCATGTTGCCAGCCTAATAAAGATAGCTGGCACACGACAACGAATGAATGAAAAAATTTAATGATTATTATTCCTACATGTGACGAAACTTTTATAATATTTAAAATGGTTATGAATTTGTATGAGCAAAACCTCTCATCTCTAAGTTAATCCAACAACTAATAAGGTTGTTGGATTATTTTAATATATTTCCTATATATTTTTTTAAAATCTTTTATTTTTATTTAATGAAAAATTATTAGCAGAACACGATATTATTGAATAACAATGTATTTTGCCTCCTAGAAAGATTTTCTAGATAAAAGAAAATATGGAGAAATTTCAACCGCCCATCTTGACAGACGTGATCTTCTGTTGTTCAACATTATCTACTATCAAAATAGTTTTTCACTCTTTGTTACTTTTTGCTTACGAGGGCTACATACATAATTTGATCAACATTATAGCCCATGGTTGGTACCAAATTTGACGTCTGCCTCAGTAAGCAGGAAAGAAGCCCAAAACATTTGAACTGATTATCATAACTTTAGTCGTGCAGTTAATGGAATGAGAATTCGCAGGGACCAATTACCCATTTCTTAAGCTGGAAAATATTAACCCGATTTTATTATGAAACTCGTTTATTAATTTTTAAAGAGAATTAATGATCAAAAGTACTATTTTATCTCTTTTGCCAAAATAATAAGGAAATTGTTATAAAGTATATGTTGTCTATAAATAATATTTGTTTATAATCCTTTACGTTACTACATTTTTGTATTTTTGCGAAAGAGATGTTTTAAGTTACAGTGTGAGGTGTGATCTTTTGCAACTTGAAAATATTAAATATTAACCATTTATCTTTCAGCAACAATCAAATCAACTTTTACTTTCACTATCATAAGTATGAGGTTTAAGATTTCTGTTTTTCTGGACAATAACTTCAAGCTTGCTAACTTTTCAAGAGGGATTATGTTAAATTCACGAGGAAAAGATCTCTTGTCTTCGAAATGAGTTTATTACCTGAAGTCGTGGAAGATCATCGGTTGGTAAATCTTAATTGCATGTTGAAAGTTCAGTAATCCTTTTGTAATCCTTTTGTTGGTTTGCCCTGATTAGGTAAGGAAAATGTCAGTTTAAATATCCATCTCAAGTTTTGTCCATAAATAAAGATTAACTAAGCAGTTTTCTGTATTTAAAATTGGCGCCTGGAAATATGTCATAATAACTCAACCTAAAATAAATAAACAGAAATTTATTTTTAATTCACACCTATGTGAGCAATGGCTCCATTTTCAATGCAACAGAAGAATGAACATATAATAATAATTGAAGAACGATAAATATTATGAAACTTTTATCAAAATAATCTAAGAATTCTTTGAAATTTTGGGAATCAATTTATAAAAGTTAAAACGTATTCCTGCTTATTGCACGAAATGAGTGCATCGTTGGAACACGTACGAATAAAATATGTTCCATGTAACGATTTTATATCAATTTTTTTTATCATGAGCAAATTGATGTCAGTCAACATTCTTATATTTCTAAATATGTCCTAAGGCAGTCACTTGTAATGGCAAGCTATTGGAAGCTGGCCAACCGCCCATCGGACATCTGCAGTGGCTTAAATATTCTGAAAAATACGATCTCAAGGATAAGGGAGAAGATTATACGTAGCACAGGAAATCTCTCGAGAAGGTCGTCCAAAGGCTACTGCTGTACCGAGGCGTTACTTTGTTAGCAAGAGAGAGAGAGAGACGGAAATATATCTGTTGTGTTTTTAATGCAACGTGACAATGGCACATTAACATTGTCACGTTGCATTAACATTAACGTTACAATTAATACTTGGCAAAAATCTTGATTTTAGACAAACTATTATTTGTGTGTGTGCGTCTGTATGTGTTTGTATAAAAAGTAGTATGAGAATTTTCTTTTTAAAATTCTAATGCTATTGTTTATACACAAGCGAAGTTAAGATTGAGTAAAAAATTATATTTTTCTTATTACAAAAAAATAAAAAATATATATAACACTACTAGTTATATTAAGAAAGGTAGAATAATTTGAATTTGAATTGCACTTAATTTTATTTCATCTAAAAAGTAAATGTTAATAAATTTCATACTTAGCATTTTTATCTTTTTTGATTAAGTGAATACTACATATTCTATGCATTATAAAAAAAGTCACTTTCCTATGTTGAGGGTATGAATTTACTATAATTCTAGAGATGTGTCATGCATGTTGTACTATATTTCGTTTCTCTAAAATTTATTTAATATTGATTTTGTTTTAGAAATATTTAACTACAGATCCTCATCCAGTATCTCTATGTAGCTCTCGTGCGACATTGATGTAAAAACGACTATTCCCGATAAAACTATAAAAATACTTTATCTTACCCTCTTCTGTTTCTAAAATCGAACCAACCCTTCTTTCGATCTTATGAATCGCTTATCAAAGTATAAAAATTGGAATTGTTCATTGTAAAATGACAGAAAAATATGTATCTTTATTCAGCATTATTTCTTTGATGTTTATTTTTGCCAATGGAATATGCTGAGCAGATTACCTTTCTCATAATTGAAATTTTGAAATACTCTCGAGAATCGGATTCGGCACCTGAATTAGCATCTTCTTTTCTACAGTATATTTGCCACATTTTTCCAGTTCTAGGATATGAAGTCGCTGTAATTCTTCATTGTGTATCAGTTGTAATAGTGCGATCAGTTATGTAGAGTAACAAATCCACTACAATCTGGAAAATACGAAAGTGAGGCTTTTCCCCCAGAATACCATTTTACAATGAATTTTTAAAACTGTATGATCTATTCTGTGGCACACATGTAAAATGTTTTTTTTATGTGAATCCTTTTCGTTATGTTTCAAGCGTCGTGCTTCTGTGTGGTTTTCCAATTTTCGTTGAAATGATAAAAAAATTATCTTTGAACAACACTTAAAGACTATTTAATAGTCCTTATTGGGATAAGTCTATGCTCAAGTTTCTTTTATTTCAAAAGCAGTGGTGAAGATAGACGTTGCTTCTTGTTCTAAAAGTAAATAAAGTAAAGCTTAAATTTTTATGGTGAGAATACTCATACAGATTAAGAGTTTTATAAGCAGAAAAGGCTAGGTTCTGCTCAAGTGTTGACCTCATCACAAGACCATAATTTAAAATTAAAAGGTGATGGGTTGGATTCAGTAGCTTGATTTGCTGAAATAGACAGTTAGAAATATTTTTCAATGACCTAATTTAATCCCCTCTTGCAATAACAGAATGTTTCTCTTTATTAAGGAACATTAAAATTTTATTTCATTCAAAAATTGTATTTAATAATTTGAATAATTTTAAGATGTAAATTGAAACAATAATTCAAAATACAAATTTGTAAAATGTAATATCAAACAGCTGTGACGATCAATTTATCATAATTAAATTAATTATTTTTATCTGAATGTATATGCCTTTATATTTACTTATTCTTAATTCTGGAAATATAATTGATATTTCCCTTAGTACTAAAACTAAATGCCTGTGCAATTTCATACTACATATCAGAGTGAGGAAATTAGGGAAACATGATAAAATGCTTCCATTAATCATTTTCTTTGGTTGAAACATTGTAATGATTGATATTATGAGGTTTTGTGAATATTTAGAAAGCAACTCATACCTTTGCGGCAATTGTACAAGGAAAATAAAGTGGTTATTCTACAAAAATCAATATGCTTTTGAGAATATTTATTTTGGGAATGATTTATGGTATTTTTCATATTCTAAATTGTTTTTGATGAAAAAAAAACATATCAGCATATGATTGAATTTATAATATTTTTTCATATAATTAAAAAAATTACTTTTTAAACTCTGAAAATGCAGTTTGGGAATAAAAAATATCTGTTACGACGAATATAAATATTTAATCACTAAACTACAAGGCAGTGGTGTTGCAATATTTTGACTAAGTTATTCATTTGATAAAAAATACTAGCGTGCAAAATAAAAACATTCGTATAATTGTGAAGCAAATAACCGTGAAATTGGAGAAAAGAAAAATCACATGTTTGCAGATTGCGGTGATTATAGATGCTTTTACATAGGTTGCATACATTAACTCGTACTGAGCATTGAATTCCTTTGACGATTATCTGCTGTGAAAGCCACTTATTAGATTTAAATAAAATAAAGACTGCTTGTGTCGAATCAGTGGGATTTCACTCTCCGCGCAGGTGCAAGTTTTGTTTCAAAGGTCCAATTATTTCAGGTAATCGCCGATAGAGAGACGGAATTTGGTCTTGGTTTGTATAGAATCAAGGTAAAAGACCCATTTTGATACCAATGCCGGCTAATACTGTTGTCAATCATACTAACTATTAATTAGAAGCAGATTTAATCGCTGAATAGTTAGGCAGACTTTCGATGAAATATATGTACGCTCTATTAGAGATTGAATGGTTAGCATAAAACAATTAGAAACTTTGGCCTTCTGTTTTAACAACCACTTGACTCCCATCTCCGACATGAATGTTTGCTATATTTTGTAAACAACTTATATAGTAAACCAGTGATTCTCAACCTTTTTTTTGTCGCGGCATACTTTTAACGATTTCGAAATTTGGTGGCACGTGAAAATAAGTGTAGTAGTTGCTTATACTTATCTATAATGCACTGTGTAAGACAGTTTATGATAATAATTTTGAATGTAAAACAAATGAATATAATATTTACTACATAAAGAGCAGTATGTTTATTAAAGAATTAATTATAATGTAAAAATAAGAATACTTTTAATAAGAAATTGAACTTGATGTTTTTTTTTAAAATTTCATATATATTTGGTCGTTAAAATGACAATTCTATTCTCGTGTCGTCTTCTGCATTTAATAATCTTGATCTTTTTTAACGTTTTTATGTTGGTTAATACTGAGAATTTAAATTTATACTAATAAGATGTAGAAAATTAATTGTAATTGAAGATACAGGAGACATTTGAAATTTCTTCACGTAGGGCAAATATGTCACGTTGATTACAGTTATCGAAGATGAAAAGTTTTTAGCTGTAGAAGCAATTTTTCTTTACAGTGTATTTTAATTTGATTTAAACAAACTTTACTCCCAATCAAAAAAAGCATTACAATTTTTACTCCATACATAAGTTATTTTAAATATTACTTATATTATAAATATAATTGTTTTAAATTACTTTAATATTCATAATTATTTTTTATATTATTTATACTAAAAATGATATAAATTTGCCTGCACGTAAAAGGTTTGGCCCAGTGTCTGAGAATCATGGCAGAATACACTCATTTTCACTAATCTTTAACTTACGAACACTTAAAACAAGCCGTCTTCATTGAAGAACCGTGAACCCTTCGAGTTGTGGTTAACTAATTACACTATTGATATTGTAATCCTGGATTTCTTTCAAGCGATTGATGTGGAGTCTCTCCAGCCTAATCTAACCCCCATTTTACAGCTCATGCATCAGAGTGTAATAAATAGCTTCAAAGTGCAAATAGCGTGAGGTATTTTTACAAAGATTGGTCACAGCTTGGAATCGTTTAATTGAATAGATATTCTAAGTGCAATATACTCGCTAATCTATGTTGCGAGTGATGTTGCAAAAAAAAAAAAAAAAAAAAAAACATCTAAGTCATTTTGACATGGAGGCTCTTACAGTAATTTAAACTGTAACGGAAGAAAGTCTAGAACATCTACTTAGCTTGAGTCAAAATATGTTAATCCTCCATAAATTTTGATAAGGAAACCCTCTGCCCCTTGAAATTTCGTCTCAGGATTTTTTTTGAATGTGGACTTGTATGTATAAAAACGAAGAACTATCAGATGATGATTGAGAACATAAAGAGCTTTCAGTTATCAAGTGGAAAATGACGTGGTGTTGCGATCACCTGAAAAACAATCAGATGAATGGCTAACAAGATTGCGATACTTTTTTGAGAAAAACAACAGCGAAATGAATTTTTTATTTCGAAAGAAAATAAAAAATATGCTTTTATAAATGCAATTTTGAATTTTTAAAAATATAAGTAATTCCTTAACCTGACATTTTTTTCGTCAATAAAATGAAAGTTAGAATTGTGATTAAATATGAACTTTATTTTGCATTTTTAATATAGTACTTACTAAATAATTTTTTCTAATAGTATTTATGCTTGTAAAGAGAGCAATTTGGTAAAAACAATAATTAGTTTTAAGGTCTTACATTTACTTTTCTACTTTGCGGACTATTTAGCTGCCTTTACGAGCTTATAAAACGAGCGTCTTCTGTATGTATCATACCTAGAATCTGTATTCACTGCCTGAGGGGACGAAGTAATAGCTGAATGTTTTGAGCTCTAGTGTTCAGTTCATCTTCAAATGTGAATAATTGTAGTGGCTTGGACCCCATAAATTCAAGTCTAATAAATCCTAATTGACCGTATTTCGATCTACAAACCAACTCCATTGGAGTAAAATCTAGACAGCTTTCTGTGTTTATTGTATAATAACAATACTTTATTATACTACACAATGGTAATAGCAATATATTTACTGATTGAAGCATTGCGTACATTTGCTTCAGTAAGTGCAATAATATATATAGTTCTTTCAGCTATTGCAATAAGGTTTCAAACGTGTAAAAAAAATCAAGAATTCTTATTTATTGTTTTTTAAAAGAAGTCATTTTTCTCTGTGTGAACTCCTTAAGAACATTTTTTTCATTCATAATGAATAGTAGATTATTCTTTGTATATAGAATCAAACAGAAAACATCAACTATATTTGTTGCATCACACACATTCACAGTGTAAAATGAAACAACCCTCCACAAGAATTAGTGTAAACAATGTCTGCACGTTATCTCAAGTGTGAAATCGTAAACGCTCTTCGGCGAAATGTTTCTCATCAACGTGCAAGCATTTCCATAAGAAGAGAATGAAAAACAAATTTTATGGATGTAATGAATGAAATTGAATACTGAATGATAGGTTTTGACTTTCTTTTTAAGCTTTGTTTATGCAAATATTATTAATAATAAGTAAAAAATTTTCTGAATAATGTTTTTAGAAAGAAGCGTTTCTTTTATAAAATCAGAGGTGGTACATTTTGTTGAGATTGTGTTCGCCTTCCTTAATCGAGCAAAGTTATTGTAGAAAGCATATATTTCATCTATTAAATATCTGGGGAATAATTTTCAATTAGAATTTATTGAAAGATTTACGAAAAGAATATTTTATGTGATTCCCTGTGAATTGCTGTGATGGATTTGAAGAAAATTAGAAAGATTTTGGTGAGTTCTGTTGTCTGAGAAAAAAGATTTTAAGTATCTATCTTGCCATATATATTTCTTTAGTTTACGCTCCTGTTATTAACATCAATAGAAAAATGTCACCAAAATCTGTTATCTTTTCCATTAAATAGTCAATGTTTTTAAATATTCAGAAGTGCGGTTTCAAGGAAATGACTTTACGTTTGGGAATCTAGTCTCACAGTTTTCTTGTTTAATGAAAAATCATCACTATCTTTTTTAATAGAAAGAAGTTGTCTTGATAAAGACAAATCTTTATCAAGAAAAATTCCTCACTGAAATTTGAAAACAAATTGAAAAATGAGGTATGTCAGTCAAAGTTATAAATCGGTTTATGCTCTAAAAGTGAACATAGGGACAGGGTTTGGAAGGTTTTGTAAATAATTTTCTTCGAAACTTGATAACTATTTTAAACTTTTCTTCATCTTTCAACCATCTAATTTTTAAGTTTTCTATATTAGATTTGAAAAATTTTAGATTTTTCTAGCCAAGAAACTTGTTAATGCATTTCTGGCCTCCTTTCATTAGCAATTTCATGCTGAAGTGAAGCTGAGGTAATAATGTTTATTTTTGTATTAATATTTTTTCATTTGGCTAAAAAAATCCTCAGATTGAGAAATGTCGCGAATGCTTATGAAAGATGTAATAACATCTGGGTAACATTATACCCTAGTTCTATACTTTTTTCTTACAGGAATATGTAATGTATGGATATCTTACAGTTTAAAGTTTTCCTATTAACGAAAAATTATTTTCTCAGTAGTTGCTCATATTTGGACAAATCAACTACAATAAATGTTTACAGCAGTAATTTCAAAAACATTATGTTGTTTAAATAAATTAATGTGTGAATATTCCATCAGTAACTAGGAGAACTCACTGTTATTATATATATTATAGAAACAACACATTTTCTGTATTTCCTTTCTTTCAAGAATAGGAAAATATTTTTTCAGTGTAGAATATCACTAGTAAATTCTTTTTTTCATGTTATCCTACAGTAAAAACTGGTGTTTTTTGTGATAATTAAGAGCAAGTTGCACAAAAAGGGTTGAGTTTGTTTGTCTCTCCACAAGCACGTTATACACATGAGAACTAATTTAATTAAAATCTATATTTCAAAATAGGTTTAAACAAACGAAAACAAGCATCTTTGCCTCAGTGATGGGAATTGAGCTTACGAGCTACTGAATTGAAGACTATTGCGCTAATCATTCAGTTGCCAGTTCGGCTTAATGTGCACAAAAGAAACTGTACCGTTTCATTTCATCGCTGAGAATAGATCATTGTAACTTAAACCCTTGATACTTTCTTATTGATTTCAGATGGCTTCCGTCTATTGACTCAAGAGTAATCAATGTTACTGAAATTACACTGATTATTATATAAAATACCTATTTCATTATAGCCACTAGAAGAATTTTCCTAAGATTATTTTGAACAAACATTATTTGGATCAACATGTTTAAAATTTAAAATACGACTGCGAAATCTGTAGAATCATCGTTGTCATCAGCAAATGTTGTTTAAATTGTAATCAGCTTCCTTGAGTTAAAAATGCAATTAAATTGGATGATTGTACAATATCTAATGTGCTATAACTTTAAAAGATCAAAATGATAAAAGTGATAAAATATAGAAAAATACTGCCTTTATTCCGCTATTTTTCTGATGAATTTTTAAACATCCTTCTAAAAAATAAAAAATTCTAATTTCTAAAAAGGCACAAATAACGTAATATTAAATACAATATAATAAGGAATAATTTGAAAAACAATGAAAAACATCGACAATAAATAATTGCCTTGGGGTTTGTTTTGCAAATATATATTTATTTCTTTGACTTTAACTCTTTAAAAGAATACAAATACGTAAACGAATCTAATTATTGCTTTTATGTTTAAATATGTTCCGCGTTTTGGTCTGAAGCACAAAAAATAATATATATATGTAAATAATTCATCTATATCTCTCTATTTCTTAATCTTGTGTTTACAAAAACAGCGCTTATCAAATTAAGGTTCTGATTGGTTTTAGAGATCTTACGTAAGATCAGAGAAAGACTTAATTAGTATATTTATCTATTTGCATATCTGTAAATATAATATACTATGCAGAGGTGTTATCAGAACTTTTTTTTCTCTTGAGATGATGCCACAAAATAAACAAATACTCAATCTTACACTAAAATCGACGCATTTATGATCTGTAGCAAATATTTCCATCAACACTTCGTTAACTTCATTCGTCGCTTGATAACTTTCGAGATGTAGATCGTTTAAAGCGATGGAACTAGACTGACGAATTCGGAAAAGTAATTGAAGTGAAATTATTTCCATTTCAAAATAATATTTTCTCAGATTTCCCTTCTATTAAAGAACACAATTTCATATTTTAGAGGTTAACATTTGTCAAAAACTCTCCTAAGAAATTTATTCAAATATTTATTAATTTGCCAGATATGGACATGGAAAAATGAATTTGTTTCAACGTTTATCAATCTAAATATAAAAAAGATATTTAAGTAACTTTTTTATATTTAGATTAATAAACGTTTTATATTTAGCTTAAGTTTGTGTGTGTCACTCGGCGATCATTTTTTACACACTAATTATATCCAAATATATAGTTTAAAATAGATACCAAATCATTGAAGTCAAAGTCATGATAAGTTAAATTGAAGATTCGACTCATTTAGCTATCAACTGGACACGTATATTTTTATGTTCAAAAATTAGCACGTCCTATTATTAAGTGCATATTTGATAGAAGAGTTGTCTTTTGAAATCAAATTAATTTAGTTTAAATTTTCTATTACCTTCCACGAATATTTCGATCTGTTGAACATAGACATTTTTAGAACAATTTTCCTGCAGATAAAAAAAATACATGTATGATCTGAAATCCTTCAGCCTTCGCCCTAAAATTTTTATACTTAAAAAACATGTCTTTTTAAGATTCTGAGAAACACAAATATGTTTGAACAGTTCTGTAAATATTAAAAGATGCTTTGATTTTCTTACCATCAGAAATTTCATCATTTGCTTAACGATTCTGCATTTTACATTTGCTCTGTTGAGCAGGCACACAAGTGAATGGTTAATTCTTTGCTTTTCTTCAGCAATTCCTAAGTATAATTTTCACTTCAGGTATGCATACCTGTTGTGTGGTTTGGAATCCTCTTAAAAGTCTACGCCTCGGTTGCATAATCCCTCATGAGCAAAAAGTGACCACAGAAAGACACAACCAAGTAAATCTTCAAATGCTTCATGAAGGTTCAACAAACCTATATTTGAATTGGGATTATTTATTGAAGAAATTTGTTTTTAATCTTTTTCAAGATAAAGGTGAGATGTTGCTTCTTTTCAATTTTTATTTAGTTGTTCTTTAAAGGAAAAACCCTCAGTGATTGATTTTATTACATCTAAATTCATGTTAGCTCAATAATTAAGGTCTTGCTACGAAAAAATATCAAAGCTTTAGTCTTGTTACTGTTAAACAATGGGAGAAAAACTGCCAATATTTATTTTTGATGCAAGTCCACATAAAGTTTTAGTGAATGCTTGTAATTGCCAATAGTTTTTGGTAACTCTCTTGTAATAGTCCACCCAGAAAGATGCTATTTCCGAATCTTTGGATTAAGTAAAAATTTTACTTTTAAAATAAATAAAGTTTTATTTGTATTTCTGTTTAGAAAAAGTAAAATATTAGTTGTGTGAATAAAGATAAAATTGATTAATCTAAACATATTTATTAAATGATGCATTGTAACATTTAATGAGGATTAAAGAAAATTTTTACAGCTCTACGTTACTAGGTTAACATTATACTTTTTCACATTAGTAATAGTTCGGGGATCATCTCCAAATTTACTCTCGATCTCGTGTACGGATGCTCAAATGCATCAATATCCACATTAAACTGTGGGTCTCGGTCTAATTAGTTTTTGTACATACAAAATAACATAATAGAACAACAAATAAACATTAGGGATTTAAAGATTTCTTTATGTTTAAGTATTCAGTTGACTCAATTTAGTATTCAGATTTTTAAGTTTATTCTAAAGATTTATTAAGAGCAAAGTCGTGATATACTAACATGTGACAATATAGCGACACACAATATGTTGTGGCATAGCCCATTATAAAGATTTATTTTATATGGTGTTTAATCTTTTAGCATTAAACGCATGCAGTTGTGCATAACTCATTTCCTCAGGTTTAAATACAGTACACATAGGAGCATAATTGTAACGAAAGTTTCTTTGGATCAGTCGAAATGAATAAAATGGTAGTAACAGTTTTTACTGTCTCCAAATCAGCTTGGAATTATACTTTCATTTTAATTAGGTTTATTTTTAAGCTCAGATTAATTTTGATTGTAAAAATGTAAATTCTGACAATTTTCAAATATATGCCTAGCATCAGAATTTTATTTCTTACTACAACTATTAACCATTTCATATGATTGCAAATTAAAGAAAAAAATTGAAGAAATAAGTAAAAAGATATATTTTTTAATGTACATTAATAAACTGATATCCGTAGATTATATTTAAAAGTAATTTTGCAAAGAAAATAAAATTTTTGAAAAATATTTCAATAAACTGTTATTTATTATTGTATTCAAAACCATTTTTAAAAAAGTGCTAATAAAGAAAACATGAACTTTTTGTAAAATATTTCAAATAACTGGTATTTGTTGGTTGTATTTTAAAAATATAATTAGATACATTTCTAGTTCCTTCTTTCAGCAGCAACAAATAACAAACTTCTGGCTTTTTTTGCAACTCAAGGTCAAAATTTAAAAATATAAACCAGACTAGTTTGATTTCTGAACGGATAAAATTTCTGTTGTTTTTTCGCGCTTTCAAATGAAAGGGATTAATCATTTACATCATTTAAACTGTCAGAAATATTCAATAAAGAATATATTTCTTGGGATTTACGAAAGTTATCAATGATTTTGCAAATAGTTACGACCTTAAAATTGTATAATTCTTAAGGATTTTTATTCATTAAAATTTTTGTTCATTAAAAAGCACTTAATATTAATCCGATAGATTTCCATTTTAATTTTTCTATTTATCTAGTGAATGGAAAAACTTGCAAAGAATTTCTCAGTCATTATTTTCTTAGATAAAATTGTAGCAAATTTTATAATAAAAACGTAGAGAAAGATACAAGGAAGTCGGAAGTATTTTTCAATTCTTCAGTTTGTGTTGCAAGAATTTTTGGAAGTTTTTTATATCCATAAAAGAGCTTCGATGATCTTATTATTTGGATTGCTTATTTATTACGGTGTTAAAATCTACCATTCAAGGTAAGATCGTATAGACTTCATTAATTATTCGTCTACATTTTCAGCAATATACAACCACGTGATTGAATATCTTATTTGCTGTGTCTATTATATGCCTGACATTTTGATACATAATAACTCATAAAATAATTATTAAATAAAAATATTTATGGTATTTATTCATGGAATAATTTTTACATTTCTCTTATGGGGCGAAATTTCCGTAGAGAAATATTTTTTCGGTTTCAATAGCTTTGTTAATAAAACCATCGTCTGTAATTAATTGAAAATAATTTTCTTTCACATTTTAAAAAACTGGTTTTTATGGTGTATGTTGACCATTTTGCGAAAGGATAAATTGGTCCTTATTTCTTGAATATCCAGATCATCTGATATAACACATAAGCAGGACTTTATCTTTTGGGGATTCGTATGAAACTTTGCTCACAGGAAAAAAAAAAAAAAAAACTTTCGAGTTTCTATTTCTAACAGCCCAGGGTTATAAACAAAATAGACAACATATATTTGGCATCCATACATGGCGTAAAATCGACTATCGTCATCATATTCTCTGTGCGATAAGGGGTCACTCACATGGAGGGGCCATGAAATTTTTTTAATATATATTATTATTAAGTATATTATTTTATGAGAATTAGACAAAAAACCAAAATATATGAGATCTCTTAGTATATCCTGCATTTTAACGGCCGCCCAACTTGTCTAGGGGTCAGCGTGCCTGGCTGCGGATAGGGAGGTCTTGGGTTCGAATCCTGGTTCGGGCATGGATGTACTTTCTTTCTCTGTCTATCCTTTCTTTGTCCTTTCCTTGTATGAATAGGTTGTGAATGGTTGCCTTCCCTATGAACGGGTCCCTATGACATGTGTGTACTGAGGAAGTCGGACTCCACACCTAAATATGGTTCAGTGGGAAAAGTGGAGCAGCGCACCCCATAATGCCAGCCTATCTGGCACACGACAACAACGATTTTAGCTACAATATAAAGGTTAAACTACAGAATTATAAATGTTCATAAATGAAATTAATAATTTTTAAGTAATTCATTAATAACTAATAGGGTGTCTTTTAAATGCTTTATTAATATATTCGTGAATTTTTTGTTGATATGAATTAATGTGCAATTTTCGTATTGACTTTATTAAATCCTGTAGTGCGAATCAATAGATTAAACTTAAAATAGGATTTAATTCTTGTAGTAAACTACTGCTTATAGGGAGAAATTGCGTATTCTTTCTATTAATAGAGAAAAATACATTATATATTTTCCTGTTCATAATAATTTTAGATTTTTTAAAAACACGCCTTGCAATATTATTAAACACGTGAATTAGCCCCATTTAATAACGAATTTCTTTACATGCATATTCCATACACACAGAAAACGTGACACTGAAAAGCTATTAGCGGTGGATATTACGTTACGTCTTTGTATTTTCTCCCGTTGTCTGCAAATGAACGAAAATAAAACTATCATGCGTTAACTTCGTCTGTGTAATGGTTGATGTCGGAAGCTTACTAGATATTTCTGTAAACAATATGGGTTTATGCTTTCTCTGTGATGCATTGAAAATATTTCTATCAAATTACACGTGGAAATATTGTGAACAAATGATAGTAACTAGTAATAATTGTATTTAAATATTCCGAATTAAATTACTGTCCTTTTTTATGTTATACACTAAGAATAATCAAAATAAATCTCAGTTAGTGTAATATTAATTTCATTTTAACAAATACTATATATTTCTTGTTTACTATTACTAATAATTATGTTAGTTGATTATTAATTGTACCAAGTTAATTTATATTAATATTTTGCTTGAATATTAACTTCGTATTATGCACTTATACATACGCATTGTGATCAAACTTATATTGACATTTTTCTTTTACCGAAATAAAAAAATGCTTAAGAAACAAAAAATTTTTAAAAATATCTGACAAGAGCATTCCAAGTTTCTTTTTCAGTCATGATGTAAGAAAATTAAGTTGCTTGAAAATTTTAAAATATCTTCCTTCTTTTTAAGTTATTATTTCAACACAAATATACGTTGGGAAAATTCTTTGAACATCCTATAATTCATTCCCCTTATTATTAATGACTAGATCACACACAAAACGGGAAGATGAAATGCATTTTGGAATAGATATAATAAGGAGATTGAAATTGTTAGGAAAATAAATAGCAAGTTTATACATATTAAAAAAATAACGCTTTTTATCTGAATGAAATCTAAAATTATTCATAATTTTTTAAATTCTCTGTGGAATTTTGAAATTTTTAATTTATGTTAGTAAATGTTATGAGTAATTAAGAAATGATCAAAATATTTTACAAAGAATGCATTGAATTTTACTGCACTGTAAATATTTTAAGAAAAATATAAATAAGCAAAAAAGTCGCATATTGTTAAACATCATGACTCGACGACCTTCAACTATTTTGCTCCTTTAAAAATGAAAAAAAAAAAATGGAAAACAAGATAGAGGCTTTTTTCTATCATTCTACTATGGCAACTGTTTTTCATAGTCTTCTTAGCATATTTGTTTGTATTAAAAGCTCGCTACCGCTCAACCTTTTTCTAAAACCAACAGAGCGTAGTTAATTGTGGCAATGGATGTAATTTTGAATTACGATCACAAAAAAGGATCGGAGTTTAAGTAGGCGTCACCACTTCTACGTTTCATATGACATCAATAAATAAACACTAGTCTCGAAGACCTGATCAACACGATAGTCTTTGAATGGAATCAGATATCTAAATCACTATTTAACGTTCTCCATCAAGATAATGCTGCTTGGTGAGCTGAAAACTAAATTTAGTTCCGTCATTAAAAAAAAAGATTTTTAACTTATTAAAAAATAATTTTCAATATTTATTAAAATCTTTGAAAGCAAAAACTAATATCAAGAAATTTCACGTACTTTTAATAAAACAAAATAATTTTACATGAAAATATTACGAATGTATAATTTTCTTATATTTCATTTACTGCTTTGTTGAAATTTAAAAAGAAAAAAAAACGTATGCGTTGTTTTATTTACTAATGCAACTTCACACAATTTTTCTAATTATTTATAATAATTTATTAGGGAAAGAGTAAATTTGAAAGAAAATAAATCACAATTGTGCCTTTCTTTCGATAATGGATTCTTTTTCATTTTGATAATTATTATTTTATTTCGAATTTTTTCTCAGCATTAAATAATTTTTACATTTTCTTCATAAAATATGTATGGAATACATTATAAAGGTGTAATATGCTGCGGCAAAATATCATATAACTTGGTTTAACTAATGTCTCCATTCATGATTGGTTGAATTGGGGATCTACCATCACTTTTTATGCTCGTGAGTGATCATTGTCTTAATTAAATATTCAAACATATTTTATAATAGTCGAAATATTACAACTTTAAATCACACTCTAAGAAATTATAAAAATGTATGGAAGAAAAATGTAAACAAACTTGGCTGAATAAAAGTAAGGCTTTATCGTATTCTATGGTGTGGACATTTCTTCAGTAAGTAAAAAGGGATTTTTGGAATAAAGTTTTAAAATAGAAATTAAGCATCCTCTTGGCCGAGTGCAAGCTCCTTTATTCAATTATAACCTTTGTTAAGGTACTAGAAACGGACGTTGCACTTTTACATATTACCATATGAAAAATTGAGCTTAAGAATATCAGCGTTTTCGTCAAACAGCGTGTGAATGCGATTAGTGAGCTATGGAAAATCATATCAGAAAGCTTAAATATTGTGAATACTTTAAAATGTTTTTCAATTGTTTTTTTATAATTATTTTACGTGCTAAACATATTAAACTCTAATGAAAATATTCTTTAAAGTTTTGAAAAATAATAAAACGGACTAAAAAGTGGTGAATTCTTCAGCAATAGTATTAAAAAGTATTTCAGTGAATGAAAAAGTGTATTGTATGCAAGTTAAAATTTCTCGATTTTCCGAGTAGTATCTTCCATGCCTTTATTCTTAGTTCTAATTCTCTACTCAGAACTGTTAAATAAATTCGGATATTGTGTTATCATATATTTGTACATGGTGAACCGAACATTAAATTTTTCAAAGTTTATAAAATTATCTTTTTTATTAGAAAATCAGTGTGTAGTGCTTTAATAAAAACATTTAATTAATGAAAATATAAAACTGAGGGACAACATATAATTGAAATCGCTATGGTTTAGTGGGGAAAGCGTTGTTCTCGTGATTTGAGATATTGGGTTCTTACTTGATAGAAGATCAGTATTCCCCTCGAGATGTATACACATTAAAACTTTCGTGGGGTCCAATGCCCTTTTTCTGAAATGTGTAAAAAGAAGTGTCGACCTCAGCTCAGGTGTCGACCACGTCACTTGACCACAGTTCAAAATAACGAGGTGGCTGAATGTATTGAGTAACTTTCTAACCAACAGAAATGGGCACTGTAAACAAACATATAATATTAATTGAAATAATATTAGTTAAAAGCCGTGGTGATCTGGTCGGAAAAGGCTTGTTTGAGACCGGGAGGTGATGAATTCTGTATCCGAACCAATCGAGGATAATTCGATTCAAAAAATTCTGGGAACGTAAAATATGACATGGTCACAATGTTTTTCTGATGGTGTGGTGAAATGAGGAGAGAAAAATGCCAGCTCAGGTTATGATTTCATCACTTAACCGTGATTTAAAATATCGAGCTGATTAGCTGTGCTTAATGTCTTTTCAGTCTGCTAATGTATAGGTAGCTGGAAACGTATAATTAAGTCTCAAAGCAATCAACCCACCAACGAATCAAAGAAGTTTTAAGTATTTTTGAAATATAAATTCCGGTAAAAGTTATACAAACTAATTACCCCTTGATTTATTGACTCCAAAATAGGTGCCAAAAAGTGAGAAATAAAATAGCAATCCTAAACTTATGTTTGTTAAAGCGCTGAAAATACCAAGGTTACCAGAAATTAAGTTTTATCGCAAATATTTATCGCCAAATTTTTTACCAAACCAAGGGTTATCCCCTTTTACATCGCACCCTAAATTCTATGATAAATTTATAAATCCTCTAAAAATTAATGAAATAAAATATCATATTAGTTTCATATGAAGTAGAGTATTGATTGCTGAATGGTCATTTTTTGCAAAGGACATCTAATGAAACCGGGTTAAAGTTAAGTTTAAAGTAAATTTCAAACCACATTACAGATATCCAGGGTTGTATACGTAACACGCTTGGTGCAGTCTTCAAAAATGTCGCCAAAGACGAAATTCATGTGATTAACCGTCACCATAAGCGAGCATTTCACAATCAAAATAATTGTGACTCTCAGAATACATAAACAAACAATTCGAATCTTAATGTCACCAAATCCATCGCGTTACAGATACTAGGATTAAGCCATATCCAGCTCCGAGATGGGAAATGAACCCAAAAATTGTTCAATCGAAGGCCATAGTGCTCACTGATTAAAAGTTTGGCAAAACTTAACAGGAAATTTTAAATAAAAAAGGATAGAAGCTCTTAACCTTAATTACATGAGATATTTGCCACTTTAAGATTACTATATACTTGTATTCAACTGAGATGTTTTTAAACTTGTATTCAACTGAACCATCATAAACATCCATGTTCGAGGGAGCACTTATAAACCCAAGAATTAATAAATTAAAGAAAAAAGCTCTGACTAATTAATAAGAGATTAGAAAATATATATTGTGTAAGTATCGGTTCTTAAATGGTTAATTTTTCAAATGTTATTTTGAAATTTCTTATATTAAAATATTTTGTGAAATATCTTGTAATTGATATATTGGGATAATTATGTGAAATATTTGAGCCAAAATACCTTTTAGAGTAAATATTTTGTATCATAATAATTTTTTAATATATTAAAGATAACTCTGTAAAATATCAAAACTTTGTTTCAAATTTTTTAATCAATTTTGAACTGTAAAAATATTTTGGAAACTATGTTTCATTTGATTAATTTACTGAATGTATTTTGATCTAATATTGAATATTTGTGTCAAAATGTTGTAAATGACTGAAATGTCGAATATTCTTTAACTATTGCTCATAAAATTTAATTTAACAGAAGACAACTCTCTTCCAAAAATTAAATATTCAGGTAAAAAAAAATTAATTTTCTTATGATTAATTATTTGAAGGCAAGTTTATCAAATGTCAAATATTTATGCAAAAAAATGCATCAAATAACTGAAAATTTCCTAAAACTACTATTATTCTTAAAATTAATTTCAAGAATATAAGTTCATCAAATATCATTTTTTATGTCAAAATTGTTCCACATCATTATTAAATAATTTTAATTAAAATTATTTTCATCTATCTATAAAGTTTAAAATAAATAAATATTACTTCAGTATTGGAAATAAGAAAAAGGATTCATTCTGTTCTATCAGCTGTTTTATGGTCTTTTCCTAAAATATTTCAAGCAATTAATGGGCGTACCCACATTCGTTCCATTCGCTTCTCGGCCTCTCTTGGCATTTATCCGCCAACAGTTACCTCTAGAACAAAGGGCGAGTTTTGGCTCCAGAACATTAACAGCAGTCATAAAAATATGCCGCAGGTCATTAGGGAAACTCTCAGTGACACATTCAAGACACGGAGTCAAAATAAATTGCAGAAATTTTTTTCTTAGTTGAACTTTAATATATATATATATATATATATATATATATATATATATATATATATATATATATATATATATATATATATATATATATATATATATATATATATATATATAAGTAAATAGGAATAAAAAATGAATATCTACAAAATATCGGGTAATAACAAATAAAATTTATACGGGCTCATCGTTGCGTTGTCGTAGGACACCGTCCTTCCGAGCGAGAGCTCTCATGTTCGATTCCTGCCGTTGTTAAATCATGGGAGATGGATGTTGCTATTCTGCGTGCACATCTGTCATTGTGGGTGATAGGGAGTTTTCCGAGCTTCCTCCCTTTTGATACGGAAATACGGCCCACTGTCTATGAAAAGCCCTTCAGAAAAGAAATGTATGCGGTGAGCATTAAAATACTTTAAAATAGTCTTTGGTTTTAAAGTATGCGGTGTCAGGTAAAATGTGTATACTCAAACTAGTGGTCTTTATTAGCACTATGCTATCATGAGAAATGTCAAACTAGTAGTCCATATTAGCAGAATGCTATCCTGAGAAATATCTAACTAGTAGTCCTTATTAACAGTAGGCTAGCATGAGAAATATCAAACTGTTAGTCCTTATTAGTAATAGACTATCATGAGAAATATCAAACTAGTGGTCCCTATACGAAATAAGTAACACTAGTTAGAAAATGTTTTAACTATTATTTTTATAGGATATCACCAAAGTGGCAACTAAATAATTAGTGATATGGTCTTCAGTTCAAAAGTCAACGAGAAGTATTTCGACCTCAGTTGAATATGCTTACAGAGGTTCAGAATTCACTGTAAAATAAGTTTCGTTAGAATGAACTCTCTGTCTTGCAAAATTAGTAGTAGAGCATAGTGTCTAACCAAGTCTTATACAATTAAAAGAACACTTGCTTTAAAAATTTTAAAACTATTTCTTTGCATTCTTTCTATAAAAGACAGCTGAATTAGCAATGAAATGATTAGCCCTCTGGGTTTAATTTAAATATACAAGAGTTCGTGATTCCTATCTTGGACTTAAATATTTGTAACGGTTCTTAATCTATATTAAACTGTAAGTCATGACTAAATTAGTCTTCCTATACAAAATATTACCGTAAAGGGATAAACCAAACCTAAACTTTGTATAGAACTTTCTGTAAAAAAACTCTTATTTGATGTTAAGAAATCTTATAGATAATTGAGAATTTATCAAAACGCTTGATAACATACATTTTAAAATTATATATATATATATATATATATATATATATATATATATATATATATATATATATATATATATATATATATATATATATATATATATATATGTGTGTATATATATATATATATATATATGGTGCCATTATGAGATTTTTTAGAATCTTTTTTTCATTAATTACGATTAGTGTGTGTGGATATATGGAATCACATTTCCAAAAAACAATTAATTATTTTAAGTGTTAAGAGGAATACTTTTATTGAAACTTATTATATACAAACTAATCATAAAAATTATATACAAACTAACAAAATAGTTTGCATATAATAAAAAAATCTTATTATATACACAAACTAATAAAAATAAATAGATAGTTTTCTCTAACAGTAGCTCTTGCAAGCGCAATTTTATTGAGCATACTCTTTTAATTTAGAATTTTGGCTAATATATCATTAATTTACTGTATTCAAAATGGAAACTGAAAATGATGAGCATTCTACCTTCATTTCTTGATAATAAGGTCGGGTTTTTTAATTTTTACCAAAAATTTTCTTATAAAATTGTTATAGGTTTATCCAAATGAAAATAACTCGGGAATTAAAATATCTTTAATATGTGTTTTTCTATAAAACATAAGATATCTAAACTGCTAATAATGAACTTATAATACCTTAGATTCAGGAAATACTTACTTGTTCGCTTTTTCTATTTTCTTTCCGCTTTTCCATACTGTTTGGAAATGTGGAAGATGAATGATATGGGTTCTGATTCTCTCTCACACATACACACAAATTTATGTGTTGGATTCCTACTTTTGATTAGATGTTTGTAAAAATCTGAAAATTTCAAATTAAAATATAATTTATGGCTTTAATAGTATTTTGTAATTGCATGCCGATCTAATGAATGGTCCGTTAACACAACAGTTCAAAATTCTACTTCAACTTCTGACATAAATGTTTGCAATATGTTTGTTGGAATCTCTTTTAAACTGTATTTTTGTCGATTTAGCCATCGCATACAAAAAGTGTTTGTAGAGCGGAAAACGAACCTCGAACGACATGTTAAGTTATTCTATTGTAACTTACCACGCTACTAATTACTTTGATTCTTAAATCCATTCGTAGAATTATTAAATACATGTAAGTACATATAATTTAGTAATTTTTTTATTCACTAAATTAAAGACTAGCTGGATTTGTGAAGCAATTAAAGTTTCTGATTTAGATCCAATTAATAATCTAGATCTAATGAAATCGTTCTCTCTCGGGTCACTTTGACGAGTTATTATGTTCTGTTCTCGCAAATGAATAATTTTGTTTTCTTATTATAATCTTGCTTCCATGAAAATTAGAGTGCCAAAACGACACATTTCAGTCTCCTCGACGGCTTGAGAAATTGCTAGAAAAACCTTGACCGAAAAGCAATTAGTCTCCCTTGCCATTAACATGCGGAGTATCAATCTTTATGCGAAATATTCACGCAGAAACCTGTTCTTTGTGCTTCTCTGTGTCCCCGAGAGGATTTTGATATGCATACACTTTGATCTGGAATTATCTAAATGGGGTTGCTGTTAATGAAATTCTATAATGCATTGCAATTTAAATTTATTTTATTTTATTGTTTTACATTTTAACAGATGCTTTATATATATATATATATATATATATATATATATATATATATATATATATATATATATATATATATATATATATATATATATATATAATAATAAAAAAGTAAAAATAAGAGTTTATAAATTTCTGAAGAGAACTAATTACAAAAATGAAATAAAAAGTAAATGGATTTTTTTAAGGAAAAACAGCTCAGATAGAATTGAATGGACGTATATAAGAGAATTAAATAAACTTTTATTCGTGAGACATGCTTAAAATAATTAATTTAACATGATTTTCAAAAGACTTACAGTTATAAATGAATTTTCTTGCTTGCGATATATTTATTATTGTTTATTTTGTGTATGGTTTTTTTCACAGATGATATTTTTCTACTGAGAACAAAACAATTTCACTGTCATTAACAGCAATATCATATTTGTTCATCGTGAAACTTTAATTCATTATCCTTTATACCATATTTTTTGCTTCGTAATTACTTTCAATATCGTGAAAAAATTACCGATGCATAAATTTCATCATAAAGTTTCATATTTTATTCAGAAAATCCTTTCGTATTTATAATTTTTTACGGTAACAAACCTAAGAACAAAGCAACACAGTGAATACTAAAACTACAATTAATTGTGACTTGAAAAAAAGCACATCCAATAGCGGAAAAAAGCACATTCTTAAAAACGGAAAACCTGTACAATGAAATAAAATTTTCTTTCCTAACCACAAATCCACGAGCCTGTAACTCAAAATGGGGAAAAGTAAATTTACATAACATACTTGTTGAATGTTAAGAGACCTATTTATGTTAGAAGTTTAAACTAGAAGCTAGAGTTGATTGACACTTCTCTCTTTAAATCGATGTTTCCGTTTTGTATCAATCGAAAATGAAAAATTTTTGATTTGTTTGGAGTTTCTGCCAAGCTTGCAAAAAGATCACGGGGTGTACACATCGTGGCACATTTCCTCATCCAATCAGAAGTATTCTTTCAGAAAGCAAAGTAAACTGAATGCGGCTGTGATACATCAAAAACCTGTGATACACAAAACAGCTGTTGTCTTACATCCTTGATAATCCCCATTAAGGAGAAGTCCTCCAATTTTGATACTATTTTAATTTCATGAGTAGTTACTAAATGTGAACAAATTTATATAAATGCTAATTAGATAGGATTATTAGCATTACAAAGTTTTGCATGAAGCTTTTCTATTAAAAAAGGAAATAGTTTTTATTTTATTTTTATCCAAAAGATCCAATAGTAATTTAAAAGTAAAATTAAAAATAAATTTTTTGATTGTGCAAATCAAGCTGTTCAAAGAAAATTTTAAGGTTTAATACCAACTTTAGATGGATTCTTTTAAGTAAATGTATCGTTGAACGCATATATGATAAAAAGTAGTACAATTTTTAACCGGAAATATTAAAAAAGCTTGCATTAGAAGCGTGATCACTCTGAAAACAATAAATATTTTGAGGTGTTCATTTTTTCTATTCATGTTCTTTTCTATTCGTATTTGTTTTACTGTATTCACATTTCGGGTTGCCTACTATTTCCAAACTGAAACTTTCAGCTGAACCAACTGAACATCCGCATCCTAGTTTGGAACCACGGTAAAGTCAGTTCTGTTCAATAGAGGTCGACCTGAGTTGCCACCCTTTTCTACAAACTTGACACTAGCATAGGGAGATTAAATGATGTGAAAGTTTTTGATCTGCATAGGCCCTTTTAGCATGACGGTCTCAGATTGGCTCAAAAAAAAAGAACAAGTCCGTTCGATTCTTTTATTTGCCATGTTCCAAACCACGTGTTGCACATTCAAGAAGTGAGTGGAATTATCGGAAATGTTATCAGAAGGCTGTAGTGCTTAATTATGTGGTGTTCAATGAAAACTACCCCTGTCACGTGATCCTCTACAACTGCTTCTTTTGTTTGTGCTCGTCTTCGAGAAGTCGAGATCATTAAAGACGAATCATCTCTGGGATGAAAAGCGTTTTCGGAAGTTTCCGCAGAGTAAACGCAATAACTCATCGTGATTATTGGGAAATAAAATGTTGGATTTTCAATAAAAATATGTCATTCGTTCAATATTCAAGACAACTTGGAATTGAAGTGAGCAATCGCTTCACAAAAGATTATTCGACAACCACACTAAATTGGAATTGGTCATCTCAGTAAATATTATAAAGCTTTGAAGCACACTTTTGGGTTCTTTTATTTTGTCAATTTTTTTCTGGTAATAAATTACATTTTTAAAAAAATTTTGAAGTTATAATTGTTATTATGCATTGAAATAAGAATCAACACTGTGTAGTGCTTGTTAATCTTTTTTATGAAATTAACTTAGCATGTTAATTTAATTCAAAGGACTGTGCTGAGGAACATTTATTTTACTATTTTTGTAATTAGCTGTAAAAACGAGTTCTAATCTGGTGGGTGTTCGTAATCAAGGATGGTGTTTTAGCACCTGATGCAGCCTGAGACCATCGTGCTAAAGGCCGATCTGAAATCTTTAAAACTTATGTATGTTCTAATATTTTATGGTGTGATGAGATATAACTGCAATATAAGTGTGAGTGCTTCTTCAATTAAATTTAATCCAAAATTACGATATTGTATTAAGAAACTATAGTCAGCAGAAACAGGTAAACAGAAAAGAGCTCAATAAAGCAAGCAAATAAATATTCAATTTCACTATTTTGATCATAAGGGAATTTGTATATTCATTGGAGGTCGCGGTAACTTGGTGTGAAAGGGCATCGATCTTGTGGCAGTAAGTTCGATACGTAACTTAGCCAAAATCTCGTTGCTTGAGGGTCTGTGTGAGTTAAATATTATGCAGGGTTCATTGCTCCTCTGTCGATGTGATGTGGAAGGTACCAGTTGAAGTATGTCAACCACGTCACTTGATCGGGTTCAAAATAAAGACGCGTTTAGTTGCGTTTAACTTGTTTAGTTTACAGATTTAGATGCCGGAAACGTATCGGAATAACCTAAACTTCTACTGTAATTCCCAAACACGCTCTTCAGAAACAGATTACTTGATCAAGCTGATTATTCCCTTCAAAAATATAACTTACGGTTTTTGAGATATGTGCTATTTTCTTTACTGTCAATGAGATTTTGATTGACATCTCATCTATAAATTCATACTGCTCATCCATCTCTTCCTCGCCAAATCCTGTCACATGACGTTTCTCTTTGATTTGTGACGCGGAGGGCCACCAATAAAATTCGCTTAAACGTGATGATTGCACGCATCGTTTCAATGACTCCTTTATTTTTGTTTATTGGGTCCCCTTTGCAGGAGAAAACGTCGAATGTCCTTGTCCTCATTGCTGCATTTTCCTTCTTTCACGAAATCGGTGAACTGCTTCGTTCTAGGTACCAGAACTCAGAAACATGATAGGGCAACGTTTCGTTGGAATGTGTGTTTCTGCTAGAACACACAATGAACAAATGACATCTTGAGATGAGCAATCAATGTTTATGATTTTGTTAAGAAATGAAAGAAGAAATTATTTCATTGAAAATATTTAGGTTTATTTCCTAAGTAAATGGTATATTTTAACTCATAAAAAGATTTTTTATTTAGAATATATTTACTTATTTTAAGTGAAATAAAGTATCCATCTATAATGCAGATAAGCAGTGAAAATTTTTATGCAACAGTGGCAAGTTATAATGTATTCAAATTTGTTATTGGATTAGAAAAAAATAATATGCAAAACATTAATATAAATCATTTCATTGCTATAAATTAATTATTAAAGTAATTAAGTATACACATATATAAATTAATATATACATATATGAGACCATATTTAACCAATAGTAAAGGCTCTATTTTTCAGAGTTATATTTCTCCGTTTTCAATGCCTGGTCTTTATGAATGGAAATAATTAAGCATATAATAGAACCTTCTGATAACTGTTGGTCATGTAACCACATTTAAAAAGAACCACATTTAAAAAGAAAATGGAATTCTTCTGCTTCGTTTCTCTCCCGTTTCTGTTCATGACTTACGAGAATGTATCCGTTTGACTATCGAGGTAAAATATATTCTTAAATTATGCATTATAAATAATATTATCAATAGATTTGGACTAAATGTACTTTTGCGTTTTATGAATTCATTGTTGGTATTCCCGAATGGAACCCTATTATTATAATTAGTAAATTTACTCATTCAATATTATGTGGTACTCCAATAGCATATTTAACGGCAATTCATTAATAATTAAGAATCTTAAAAAGTGTAAAATCGCAATCACTAAAACGTATTCGTAAGTGAGCAATTCACGTTCGAGGTGCGAATCAAGCCCATGAATTATTGAACTAAATTACAAAGAGCAAACCACTCAACTTCAAGTTCATTCTACATACATGCTGTATATTCTCTCACATAATTTATTTTCTAGAAAGAAATTTAAATGACTTTGCTATGCTGCCGATGACCCAGAAGGATGAGGAAGTGAAAAGTGTACAAGCTGAAATTTCAATGCATTTGGTAGTCATACTAACTGTGATTAGTATCATCATACCTATTGCCATTTTCACAAAACGTAATTAAAATAATCATTGTAAAATCATTTTAGTTACAGAAAAGCATTTGTTATATTGTAATTTCATAAAATAATTGTCTAGAATAGTTGATGAATATTATATGGTGTAACCAATTTTATTATTAATAGTATCATTCATTAAAACGTCATTTGTGATTGTATTCCTGTAGCAAATTAGTAGATTCTAAGTAAACCATTGATTTTTTTAAAATTTATTTTAAAAACCTTTTGTTTAGAATGAATATATAATTAGATTAATTCTGTATATACTCGAAATACATATCACTCAATTTCCAAAAATCTTTTACATTTATTAAAAATCATTTATTAATTGGAAAATATATCTCTAGAGTTATATTTTCAAACTAATAATTATTTTTTGTTTCCTAATGACAAAAATTTCCAATAAAAAGTTTTTTCAAAGCAATTTTCAAATCCTTTTGATTTGAATGTATGATACCTATTGAATTCTGTTGAAACTAAAGATACTCACTATTCTATTCTCCAAATTTTTCAAAAATTATAATTCTAAAATATATTTTTTAATTATATGTATTATTTCTGATCATATTTTCAATTTGTAACAGTAATTTCAAAAAAGGAATTAAGATTGTTTCAGAATATTTATTAAAATTTATCTGTGTATTAAGACTGTTTTGGGTGCTGTGGCTATAAATGTGTATAAATTGCATATAAACCGATGTACAATAAATTGTTACTTTGTCATTAAATTTATAAGGTATCATTTCATATTTGAGATACATTAATAATTCCATAAAAACATTTTTATTACTTAAAATTCTCCTTGGTTTTCACATATAGGAATAATTTAATGCAAATACTGATGACTATTGAATCCAAGTGAAACAGTCATCATCATAATTAAAGAGAAATAGGAGCAAATATAATGAAATACGGATAGGAAATATTCAGCTGTATCTAGCTTCAACAGTTGATGCCTTAAGCCTTTGACAGTTATCTTGAGACGCATGTGTATTATTTATTGGCACGTGACTGATTTCCAAAATGTTTATTTGCATATGATTTGCATAACTATAATTTGTTGTTGTTGTTGCTTATCTCCAAGGGGTCTGACGGAGTCATACCAAATCAAGGAATATTTTGACGGAAAGGAAATCGATGAGAAGGCGGGGAGAAGTGTAGATATCGTCCCATAGTATATTCATACAATTTAGGATATGCTCAGGAGAAGCTTGGTGTCCATGACATTTAGGACAGAGGGGGAAGGTCTTGTTACCCGCTACAAAAGTCAGGCATTTCAGGTGACCAAAGGCAAGACGTGCAAGGCAAGTGCTGGATTTCCTATCACAGGAAAGAGCCAGAGAAAGTCCCGGCTTTCTACCCTTGCAGAAGTGGTGTGAGTCAAAGGTACTTCCCAATCGGTTTTAAGCTGGGCTTTTTTCAGGGAAAAAAGTTCAAGGTAGGTAAGCGCGGAAGAAGAAGGAGTAGGATGACCTGAGCCCTCCTTTGCTAGAGTATCTGCTATCACAATAACTATAATTTAACTTGTTTAAATACCGAAAATTGTATTTTTGTTTGACAAGAATGCATAGTTCAAGGAACAAAATATTTTACACTCAGTACTATTTGCTGGGTAATAGTTTAAAATTCGTATATGTTTTTGTTTGCGATACAAAAATTCAAAATAAATTCAGTTTTCTTTTTAACGGTAAAATAAAACGGTACTGTGATCTGAAGGTTCTGTTATAACAATGCAAACTCAAAAAATTTCTTTGAAAATGATTTCTGACGGAATGAAAATGGTTGCAATGAAGCAAAAATTTTCATAATTTCTATGACTTCTTTAGTGTGATATCATAGTCTCAAATGAAATTTGTAACCGTATATAAGAATTTCTGTAACACACATATTTTATTTATGATATATAATTTTCATTTTTAGAATTTAATAAAGCATGTTATTTTTCATTATTATAATCACTTATTTATTTTCAAATTGATATAATTAAAAAACCTACATTTGTACGATATCATCACAGTAAAACAGTTGCTTGAAATGTTTCTTCTAAATTAGTTAGAGGAATTACACTAGTAATTTTCTAATTTACTTTAAATAGTTATATTTTCTATCTTATTCAAAGATTATACATTTTCCAGATTATTGGGAACCTATTTATTCGCTTATTTTAAATAAATAATTTTCCAGTTTCATTAAAGTTGGTAATGTATTTCAGCTTATTTTACACTAATATTTTTTGTATTCCAAATTATAATTATAGTTTATTTCAGTAACAATTTATAAAAATTAGTTTTTAAAACTTATTTTTTATTTCAAAAATATTTTGTGTATTAAGCTATTGGCGAAATTTTCATTCAATTTTTTCATATATAGACAATCATCTTATCTCTGAGGATTTTTTTAATCCCACAGGTTAACTTGGCGACCTTTCGCCGAGCTATAAAAAAACAACCAAACACTTCTCCTAAACTTGATTCCACCCTGTCGAGGAAAGCGTCGCCGCTGGACCGTGGCGATTCCATGTATTTCTGCATTTATATAACTTCCGTAAGAATATTCCGGAATTTGATGGCATCTTTGTCCTTTCTACTTTTGATTTCTTGCATGGAAAACATAAATTGTTTGACCCAGTTTCTAAAAAATGTATTTTATTTCATATTAAAATTTTAACAAAAGTTTTCTTTTAATGTTTTTTAACTAATACTTTTTTTGAAGATGATTGATAACGAATACATTTCCAGAAAGCCATCCGCTTTCATTTCAACAGCTATGAATAATTACGACTTTTAAAAGATATCACTATATAATTTTTTATGTTTTTGTATGAATTTATTTAACAAAAAATTATCACGCATAAAAAGCAATCTTCATATCAGTTTAGATCAAATATGAAATTATTAATCATATACTATATGAGCAATTAGCGGGCTTTCACTTTCAATGCAAAGTGTATACATAGCTTTCTGAAAAAATTGCGAATTAAAGGAAATGGCAATATTTAATATTTTTTGTAACTGTTCTTATTTTCGTCATAAAGGCAATTTATCATGACGAAATACAGTTCCATGTATAGATCATCTAAAAGAAATCGAAAGAGGAGATAAACACTTGAAAATTCTTTAGGTGCTATTGAATGATTAAGCTTGGAATTTCCTGCATTCGCATTCTTGACTGGTGGCATATTGACTGGGAAAACCAAAAGTACATTCGTTGCAATGGTTAAAATAATACTTTTTTTAAAAATCGGAGAAATGGACAAATATTGTTTAAAAAAAATTGCGGGGTGGATATGTAGAAAAAAATGATGTTCCGGTGCCACACATATATTTTTCTATTTCTAACGAATGATGCGAAGATGACGGTTTTCTAAGTGAGGAAAAAAAAAAACCCGCAATCTTTCCTAAAATTGTGAGAGTTGCCGAACAGTGTGCAACGCTGAATAAGCAACTGTACGATGATTACAAATCAGCGTTATTTTTAGTTTAAATCACTTGTATAAATGCTTTAATCAAAATTTCAAAATGAAACATTACCTCTGTTTAAAATTAGATACGAATTAACATCCTGATATAAATTTCGTTTATTACCATCCAGAATCGCGCAATTTAACCCCTTAGAGAATAAATATAAATACATATAGCATTTTGCATAATGTGCTTAAAAACTTTGGCCTAATATATAAATTGAAATCGTAGAATTTTTTCTATACTTCACTGTAAAACAGTTGGTTTAAAATAGTGTGGTAAAATAAATGGCTATTCCATATATCGATTAATTCAAATATCGATTCTTTTTGTTTTAACATGCAATTTAAAACTTTGTAGAATAAAGATAAAATGTATCTCTTGTAGAACAATAATTCTCTCTCTATTTTAAATCTTTTACCTTTATATTATTCTCAATTATGTTCTTTTGAGTTCAATAGTGCTATAAAGCATTGATATGTATAAAAGGGATCAAGTACAGTTAAATATACTTACTACTCTTACCACACCTTCAAGTTTTTCGTTGTTTTCATTGATTTGAAATATCATTGATATTTTTAGGATAACGCTAAGTTGATAAACACTTTATTGTAAAGAGACATTTAACAAATTTTGTTATTCACTTGTTTTTGCATAAAGGCTACAATGGAAATACTTGATAAATCCACATCAGTTCTAATTATTACCTATAAATATATTGTTGTTATTAATATTTTCTTAGTTAAAATAATATATATTGTTTTAAACTATGGTTTCACCATAGTTCAGACCTAACTGCTGAAACTAGAAATCTGCTCTCCTTTGAGGAATTTGTTCCCAGTTACTGCTAAAAAACGTAAAATATGAGTTTTTTTCCTACTTCCAGTACATATATGTATCGAAGTGTATGCTTGCGAAAAATCTGGCTTCTTCCCTTCATTTACGCTTTGTGAATAGTACTCATTATCTACGAAACGCTCTCCCAAAGACAGTACACGACGGATTTTCAAATGCATATATTAAAAACAAGCTTCAGTTGTTAAGCAGTTCACTTCCAGTATCAATTCTTGTATTACAAACAAACATAAAATGATAAAAAAGATTTTAGTTTAGATTGTTGTTGCATATAAAGCGATGGTGTGTATATTTTATAATTAAATCCCAAGGTTTATACTAGTTATATTTATATTTTTTTTAAAGCGAAGCGTTTTTGCCGCACTGCAATTTAAACTAGATACATTTAGAAGTTTGAACTTTTAAATTATTTGAATTTTTTTTACATAATTCTATTGTTTATCGGTGAACATATTGGTCACAATTGATTGAAATTTTTTGCCAATCTATGAGTATCTGAATCATTATTAGAGAATCTTTTTTGCATTTTTTAACTTGGTTGCCCCACAGCGTTAAAAATTTCTCCAAATTGGCTATTAGCTTATTATTACATCATGTGTTTTGTAATAAAAAGAACTAATCTGGAAAAAACAGCCAAATTTCTTTCTTTGATGACTCAATAAGAACTGGTTTCTTATTCTAATACACAATCGTTTTTGGTGCATTTAAACCTTTTGATACTAGAAGGAATGGATTTGATGGTATTTTCTATAGTGGGGCACTTAGTAGGTGTGTCGTTATTGCCCCGAAAGTGACTGAGTTTAGATAATTTAGAGAGAAGCAGCGAGAGGTACTAATCAGAAATCCTCCAAATTTGGTCTGCCATGGCTAAAAGTATTATTTCACTTGGAGGACCACGACCTATTTAACGTGCCTCGGCAGCTATTAGCGAACCTTATTAGATCTTCAGATGGATTTATATAAAACCCTATATCTTAGGCGATGTGAGCGACACTCTACTGAGTTCGGCCATCACAACTTCATTAAAATATGAGTGACAATATGTTAATGAAAATATATCGGCGCGATTAAAAATAAATGAACTTTACTTGTAGTTCTAAGAAATAGGTTATTTAAATGATTGGAAGTATGTAATGTTAAAATAAGAATATTATGCATTTTGTCTAGTTTCTACTAACTATGAACATTCTATCTAAAAAAGAATTTCTCAGTAAAGCTCTATATGTTATCGTTATCTCATCATTAGTTTTAATATTATAATATTTTTAATTTCCCGAATTGTAAAACAATGCGAAAAGAGTAGTAATTACGGTATGAATAGGCCATGTGGGCCCCAGCATTTTATATTATAAATATTTCCTCAGCTTGAGAGCTTTGCGTTTCGCAATTCTTAAATGCAGTTTTTTCACTGGATTTGATAATTGCTGAAAATGATAATGAATCAATACAAAAGGAAAAATTCCTCCAATGAAAATTTGTATACATTTCATTTGAAATAATGATTCGTTAACAACTGTTTCATCGTCATTTATAGCTTGAATAAGAAACATTAAATTAAAAAAATATTTTTTCTTATTTGAATAAATCAAATTATCTTTTAAGTATCGTATTTATTTTTACTGCTGATGCCTAAAGATGAACAAAAGTCAAGGTCACTGAGTTTATTTTTCGCCTTAATCCTGAAACGAGCCGATACGCTGGGATAATAATGGATCATCTTCCACGAAATTTATGCCGAAAGGAAAATGAATGGATTGTTGCCACTAGAACCATCGCTGATTCGAAATATGCAAACTAGCTCAATCTATTAAATTCTCTATTTCGAGAACAGAGATCCTTGGTAATTAAGCTAGAGCAAAAAACACTCAGTCTTTGCTAGGGATGAATTTCATGGTGGAATAAAATTACACCACACCCCAAAAACATCTGGGAATTTGGTATAAATATGTCTATCTCCCGTTGATCTTGGATTATTAATCAACATTCTGAGTCTACTAGGCGCGTTCTGCAAGTGGGAAGAGTACCACTGTTTAATTGCAGTGGATAAGTACTGAATTTTCAATTTAAGATATTTTGGTGATAAAAAATGGCACAATTATGATATGCATAAATTTCGGCACTTCAGAAATAACTGAATTCAAGCAGTGTAGAACTATGACTTGCTTTATGCCTTTCTTGAAAATAAATAAAATATGATTGATTTTTAGAAGATTGCTCTGCATTTATCAAGATTAATTTGGTTTATGAATTATTTATTGTCGCCAACGCATTTGTTTTGCACTTTGCGGAGCCCGACTAACCGCAAAAAGTGGATAATTTCTTTTATGTATGAGTATAAATATTTTTAATTACAGAAAATAAAGGATATTTTTCACAGTAACAAAAATTAATCTTTTTAATTGTAGAGCAGATGATTCTAGAATATTAAAAAAAAGGAAATTTAAATTATCATTAAGTGATTTAATATTAACTCTTTTAAACAAAGTTATATAACGTATTCTTTATACGCTTAAATTACTAAGCAAGAAATTCTTATTTGCTTAATAATTTAAGTCATAGATTATTGGTGCCAGTTTTTATAAATTAATTTTATTTTACATGTTTATTTTTCGATATTAAAACTCAGAAAATTAAATAAAAAAATTTGTTGCCATGTGAGTTTGCAAAATTTTTATTATTAACTAATTTTTTATTCTTTTATTTTATATTATAATGGTATTAATCTTATTCGACACTTAATTTAGATTTATTCATTACTTTATTTTCCATTGAATTTATATTGTGAATGTTTGGAATTCAATATTACTAAGTATTTTATTTTGTAATCAATGATAAATTTATCTGGTATGGTGAAATCAAAATATAAATCTTTTGTTTCGTACTAGCTCTGTAGATTTTTTAAAATAATAGCATACCTTTCATTGCGGTTATGAAATTAAATAAAGCAAATATGGGCCTTTATATTTATTATTGAGTTCGAATCAGGGTCACAACAAATTTTAAAAACTGAAAGAAAGTTGTGATATATTTTGGTTTTTAAAATCTCTCATTCCACAGTTTCTTATAAGAAATCTATACCAATAAATAAATAAAAGAAACAACTTAATTGAACATAAATAGAATACTTTAACATTCTTCTAAACTCCAGAGTAATAATTGAAAATAAATTATTTTGACTTCTTATGTAATTTCTGATCGAAATGTATCTTCATAAACTGAATAATAATGTTTTTTTACCTTGTTTGTTGTTCAGACACGAGAACGATTAGGCATTAAATTTAATGATAATGTATGCAGGAAAATAAATGTTATTAATGCGACGCGAGTTCATAAATCGTTTTGAAACTTTCGACAGTGTATTAAAACAGTTGGATGGGCCTCTTTACTTTAAAAAGGAAGTGATGCCAAGGCCACAATCGGTGACAGATAAAAAAAACTGTTCTAAAACGGGACATGTAACACATGTATATCAATCAGATGAAAAATAAAGGTTCTGTGAATGTATGTTATCGAAATGTTCTTCGCTTTTGTAACAAATAATCTGTCGAATAACTTTTTAATAGCTATTTGCAAAAAGAATCAAAAAATATAACTGACTTCAAAATATTAAATTACCAGCATTTTCATATTTTCATCGTAATAACTTTTATTTTCTTTCGAAAAAAACTTTTAATAGACAGTGGGCACTATTCACGTATTTTAGAAGTAAAAACTCGCAAAACACTAAATCATTTATTTTGATCAATTTGCAAGAAAGAAATCAAAATTCTCATTCCTCTTGTTCAATTGTTATGAAAAGTAATTTGGAATAGCTACTTAATGATGATCGAAAGTACATTTCTATTTAATATCACTAATTATTGAATTTACTTCGAGCCCTACTTTTCATGTTTAATTAGCCAATGGTATAATAAAAAGTGTAATTAAAATATCAATTGTGTCATAATGAAAACAAAACAATATATTTTTGCTATTTCTTATAATATCTGGTGTTAGCTTCGTTAGCAATTTTACCCAGCTTATAAATGGCAGGCCTTCACGTACTGAAATAATTTTAACTTGCGTCCTAATTCTTAAAAAAAAAAGCAATACGTACATAAAAGTTCAAATAATTTTTATTTTTATTAAAATTCATATAAAATATTAAATTTACATTTGTACCTCCTTTAGCCTTCTCTTTCAAATATTTATCAGCCAAATTTCATTAATTTAATTTTTTATTTTTAGAATATTTGAAGTAAGATTCTTGGACAAATTTTTCAATGGAGTCCAAACAGAATTAGACATAAGTCGAAAAATTATAAGAATATTTTCACTGGTTAAGTCAGAATCGATGTTTAAAATAGATTTATTGCATAATAAAAATGCATGTAAAAAGAAATGGATTAACAGACAAATAACCTCTAAAAAATCCCTTCGCAAAATTGGCTTAAAAACTAAAATTTTATTGATGCATGCAATTTATAGCAGTAAGGATAGATATTTATATAAAAAATCTTATATCTAGCCACTATTACTTGGCCAGTGCTTCATTTAGATATCGAGTAAACATTTAAATTTTAAAAATATCAAGTTAAAAATCATTGCATTTTATAAATAAAATATTTTTTATAAATACATTACCATATCTTATTCATTATCTTATCTATATTAAATATTTTTTGTAGAATTTTATGTTATAACAATGTAAAATGTTATTGGCGAAATTTTTATAGTTTGCAATGTTTTATCTTATTTAGTAAATTACAATGATTTTATACTCTGAGCGAATTTTAAAATAATTATTTGTTGAGTGTTTCTATTGAATCGCTTTTGTTGCAGTGCAAGATTTCTGCATTTCTGTCCACAGACTAGCATTTAATTCAACGATTCATAGGAATTAGAATTCACTACCGCAGACATGAATGGTTTAGAACGAAATTTAATCTGCTTCTCTCTGATGCACCTTTGTATGCAGAGATTAGTGAAATATGAGTAGCAAACTAAACAAAAATGTGTATTTTAGAGCTAAAATGCTTAAAAGTTGTCAATTGTTGTTATGTTTTTTACCATCCAAAGGCTTACGGTAAAATTATTCATATATTATTGATATTCTAGGAATAATTCTATATATCATAAGTAGAAAATCCAGGAAACTCTCAGCACCAATTTCGTGGCTGAACTAGGCTTATTGAAGGACGACATTTTTCATAGTGGAAGGTCCCAGGTTTGATCCTAGTCACTTTGGAAAAACGAATGATCAGTGGTGTTCGTTTCTTCTTCCAAGCATATCATTTAAAATTGGTGCTTGCAACTTTTCCGGGTTTTCTGTCTTTCCGCATATAATCATGGGCCACCATACGTGAAAACAGCTCCAAGAAGGCAATTTAATCAATGGACATTGAAATACCTTACAATAACTTTTGACATCTCTTCAGTAGATTCAAAGCACCTACCCAGACATTCCATAACAGGGATCAAAATCATATTTCTTTTGCTTAAATGTAGTTAAAATCGAAGCAGATAATTTCTACTCTGAGAGTAGCAGTCCCTTATTTTAAACATTCTCCGAGTTCCTAATACTAAAAATCCTTAATTTTTATCAAATTGATTTTTAACAAAACTATAATTACACAGTGTTTAACCGTATTCATTATGAAGAACTTAAGCTTTTGATTATAAAAGAATGATTTATGCAAAAGTAATTCTACGGATTTTATTTGATGAATCTGTAAATTTGCGTGCTTCAATAAACAAAATGTTTCTGGGTCGAGAATAAAATAATGCAAATGTATCTTTTTGTCACGAAGACCGTAGACTATTGACTGCTGAACGGCAATTTAGCGTGCTTTATCAAAAATATTGTTTATTTGATACATGTCATACGAACACGAATCTGAGGATAAACCTTGACCATAAAAACTATTTTACGTTTATGACATATCACATGTTATTTGGAAATAAACCATAACATTTAATAATAACAGTAAGGTTCACCAGCATGTAGTTTTTAGAGGATCCACGAGGCCTCAGAACTGGTACTTTTTAAATATATTATTGATATTAACAGAAAATTATCTTCGTATTTTTTTAAATAAAAGGTCATTAAATTGCTGAAGAAAAACAGTTATAGGAATACATTTTAATTTTTATTGTATATCATAGACCTTAGTCGGGCTTGATAGTTTGGCTCTTAGGAAGGAAATGTTCCAGGTTTATCCATCTCAACATTGAACAATGGGTGTTGTATCTTGAGTTTCGGCAATTACATAGAATAGGGTATATGTTTATGTGTACTGTTTATATACATATTCATAAACGTGTTGCTAAAAATAAATATGAGGAAGTATTAGAATCTATGGTCTTACTTTTTCGATTAATAATTAAAATTTTTTGTTGAATTGTGATTTTGATGTTGACGTTCTATCCTGGGAAATGAAGCAGGTGTAGGGAGTGAAATTTCACTCCATTGTAGGCGCAGTCGCTGAGCGAGTGTTTTTTGTCTCTAATAATAATTTTCTTATGCATTGGTGATTAATCTTCCCGTGATTATTTATTGCGAAATTTTAGTCATAATATTTATATGTCAACCATCTGAAAAATTCTTCCTAAGATCATAGACCTCATTACTCTAATGTGTCCATTTCCTAATTCTGATTAATTGAAGCATCGAGTTAAATGAAGTTGTCTCCAACAAAATAACGCTTCATGGAAGCTTATAAAATTATTGAATTTAAATAATAATTGAATAATTCAGGTTTAGGTCTTCATTTTTACTTTTCATCTTTCGTCTTCTATCTGATACGTTTACATTTGTTGTTAATTGGAATCTATTTTATTTGCAATCAAATCTGTTGTCGCATGTAAAAGTAATTGTCGATCAAATAAAACTTATTAACTTAACTGTAAAATTATTTTCTTATCAAAATATTTTTTACATTTTTTGATATTTTGAAACAATATTTTTAATTATAACAATATACTAAACTATTAAAAAAACTTATTGTAATTTAAAATATACAATTTCATATATTTATATTCTGTATAAAGAGACTCTGGATAATTCGATATTTTACGCATCCGTGTTACCTCTGCTAATCATTTATGATAATCGGATTTATCCTGCTCACTACAATATATTTTTGCTATACATAGCATTAATTATGTTGAAGCAATATATGATGAATAATTATAATATTAAGGTTTCTGTGAATTGGTGCAGAATTTCCCCTCATCTCATGACCGTTAGTTTGCAGGTTCTACAGAGGGTATTAACACATTTTTAGAACGATTTCGATTAAGAATTTTAAAAAAGTAAATGTTTTAGAACAAAAATGTTTCTCAACAGCTTATTATTCGAAATGAGAAATATCGTCTGCTACTTTTAAATTTATTCTTCTTTCAAAATGTCGCATGTAAACAAGCTGTGGGTTGAAGAATATGTTTTTGCACTTTCAGAAGTGAAATATTCTTATTCCAGGATTCAAAAACGTTGTGAAATGCATGGTATAAAATTTCTAAGGACAAAATAAGCAACATTATTAATCGGACAGGTAAAAATCGTCAATCATTACTTCTACATGGAAAGAAGACTCCAAACGAATATCCGAAAAAAGTACAAGTGTTTAAAATATTTCTAAAGTGAAATCCCTGGTAACAAGAGTAAATCCGCCAACACAGAAATTTATTGCAAAGTCTTTAGATACATCTGTAGCAACAATAAATAAAATAATAAATCAAGATTTACAACTTAAAAGAGCGAAAAAGCATAATGTTCACCACCTTTTGCCGAGGCATGTGGCTCAACGCAAAACATATTGTAGAATCCTGTATGAAATCCATTTAGCAGGAGATAAATGGAAATACATTGCGACCCTTGATGAAACATGAGTGCAACAAAAAAAGGTCCATTTACTACAGAAAACGAAGAGAAAAAAATGTACAAACTTGGTTCCGTCAATATAAAGAAAGTTTCAGTAAGGGGTTTATGATTGTCGCAGGTTTCTCCTACAATGGGAAATTAAAAATAAAGAGAGTAAAAAAAATGTTAAAATCAACTCATCATACTATCACGAGAAGATTTTACGTCCAATATTTACAGAAGAAATTCCACTTCTTTATCCCAAAGACTTTCAAAGAGTGAAACTTCATCAAGACAAAACTACAAGTCATACTTCGAAAACTACCACTGCATTCCTTGAAAAAAATGAAGACTAATACAATTATTGCATACATACCTTTTCAACACATTCGTGAGAAGTCCCCTAACGTTCCAACTATGGACTATTGTGCCTTTGGTCTGTTAAAAAGAGCTCTTTCTTAACGCAAAACCACCACGATAGATGGACTCTGGAAAGTAGTGGAAGAGGAATGAAAAGCAATATCCCTGGAAATTTTACGAAAAGCACTTCTATCATGGAAATAACGATGCAGACTTATAGTCCAGAAAAAAGACTATCAGATCGAACATTTAAAAAAATAGCTTTTAAATTTTAAATATTAATTAAACGACCCCGAAATCATTCTAAAAATGTGTTAATACCCTCTGTATATGTGATTCAATCGGTGGATAAATATTGGTATTGGCCTCATTGGTGTTGATGAGAGGAGTTGTGCACGTAGTAAAATCTGTAGGATTCAGTGCCCTTCTGCTGGTGTGGCATTGAGAAAGATTTCCCAGTTCATTCGTCATTGGTTATGGTTCAAAATTGTGATGCAGTAAATTGTGTTTAATGGCTTTTCAATCGGTCGCAATAGATATCTGAAAATATATGACATACAAATAAGCACGTTATTGCATCGCAGACAAACTTCGCTTATCTGTCTTCAATTTAAATTGTCACTTATGCTTGTGAAGTCCTAACTAAGAAGTCATGGAAATAATTTTAATGGAACTTTTTTGTAAACAATCACTTGATTAAAACAAAATTTAATTTAACCCGCTCTTTGGTTGCAATTAAAAGTTTTTTTATAGCTAAAACTGTTGGATCTCTCTCACACACACATATTAGACAAATAGGCTTCATAAGTCATTAGACAAATCAGCTTCACAAATGAGGGGGAGCCAGGAATCAATTTTGCTTCAAATGCAAATAAAACTATTTCTTCATAAAAACTGAATAATGTGTAAATATGTTTAATAAACTACATATAAAATAATAATTAGCATTAATGAGATGGCTTTGTAACGCAAGCATTTATAAACCTTAAAATTTTTGCTGTTATTTTTATGATATTTTCAGAAACTGTGTGTGTATATACTGAGGAGCAAATCTTTACTGCTCAATTTCATAGATTGATTTGTTAAAAATTTCTGATTGAATTTGAATTCATAGTTTTGTGTTTTTATCTTTTTAGAAAAGATTATTGTTGATGCACCAATTTACTTCCCTGTATCTAGACAAGAGTTGGTTTTTACCCGTTAGATGGAAGCATTCGGATGGGGAACTTTGTAATTTAGAACCAGGGATCAAGCAGAAGACCCGTCAATATTTGACCTGATCATTTTATTTGAAAGGCATTGCGATCTACTTATTGTGCAGCAACTGCCTTTAGCGAACACGACGGATCTTCAGAGTTATGCCGGGCACTGAAATACCGAATGTTTAAAGAAATAAAAATGTAATCATGGCGATTGAAAGTTCACAGGGAATAATTGCTGCATCATTCACTATTGGCCATACATTTTTTTTTCGTGAGAAAACTAATGAAAAAGGATTTTCAAATTGTTTCAAAATTTGCTACAAATTTTGGGAAAATATAAAAATTCAAAGGAAACAAAAGTCTATTAGATATTTTTTAAGTAATTGCATATTTAAATATCGCTAATAACTTACTTAAATCTTTTTAAAGATAACTTTTTATGTATTTAGTCATTTGTTTATAAAGTTATTTCTTTGTGTACTTGTGTATTAAGTTTTTTCAAATTGGATTATACTTAATTTTATTCTAAGCAATATTTTTTACATATTTTTTGATACCTTATTTTAAAACTTTTTTTTTAAATTCTTGTGAAATACAGACTTTAAAAAAAAGCAATTTTTCACAATTTCCTTAAAAAAGGTTGAAAAATGTTAAATTTTATCTTTATTTAATATTTTCATTACAATTTAAGCTTTTTAATGAATATTTGGAATAAAAAGTATGTTATAGGAACCTCTATATATCTTTCAATAAATTCAACATTTTCCACTTCTATGTTAAATAATTTCAGTTTTAATTCTTTATTTACTATCACTTTTTATACATAATTTGACCAAAATATACAGTTTACAGTAGCATTAGAACTATTACAAACATTAATGACATAGAAGTAATTGAATTTACAACCTTGAAATTATGAACAAGGACTAAACATTCAATGGCCAGCTAGACGAATTTCGAAGGCGAGTGACAAAGATATGGAATGAATTTATAAGGTATTGCTTACAGAAAGTATACTCTGACAGAAACACATCCCCAAAACACAATTAATTAATTTTATTATGAATAATAAGTGAATATTTTATAAAAAGCAAAACATAAAAATGTTTTTGGAAATATTAAGAAGGAATTCACACAAATTATTTATTGAATGTTTAAAAATCATAAATGAAAATTCTACTAAGAAATAAATATGAAGAAATAATTTTATTAATAACTTAGATTAGATGTTTTCGAGACACCTTTACAAACACTAATGAAATCTACACTCAAAGTATTTAACGAAATGCATGAGCATGCACTGAATGTAAAATAAGTCACGTTGAGGAAAACAAAGTCGTTGATAATTTATACTTGTGCATGTCATTATAGTTATGAATTGAGCAATACTTACTTCTGTGTCTTGAAATTAAATCACACTATGTTTTTATATCGAAATTTGCTATTACATATTCGTAAAACTTTTTATTTGATCTATGGAAGTATCTAATATTTTATTTTACTTCTGCGATTAATGAAGCCATTGAAGCTTTTGAATATAATAACCACACAAGTTCAATTATATTTCAATAAAAATGTGATTTACTTTAAAATTAAAGTGATAATATTCTTTAAAATATATGTTAACCTGTCGTGAATCATTGATTAATATTTAATCAGAATGCTCCAGTTAATTTTAGTTTTATTCTCTAAAATTAGTTTAAGCAGCAAAGAACAATAAACAGTTACCTTAATTTTATAACTATATCCTTTGCAAAGATAAATCTCTTAAAGTTCAAACATTTAAGTACTAAGTTTCGAGTTGTGTGTCTGACTCTAAATACAGGCTCTCCTTTAATTTAATGATGCAATTAAATCCTATTTACTTGACATTCTTTCTCTATCCAAAATAAAAGAAATCATTCGATAAAAACGCCACTCAATTGCTACAATTGAAAGATCTTCGCTTGACGTTTTTAACGTTGTTTCCTTTCTTCATATTAAACTCGAGACATATAATGGTTACGTCATGTGTACTGCGTATGTGGAAGTTCCTACAGTATCCTCTTACTGTTCTGGATCTATACAGCGTTCCAATAAATATTTTTGTCGTTAATCTAATAAAATAAGAAAGATTTTGTAAGGCAAGTAAGCACACACGTTCTTTTATGATTCAATATATTTAGAAACTGAAAAATAAAAATTTATTTTCTGGAACATAAGTCTTAGCAAAAAATTGTTGGTTTAGAAGGATATTTATGTACTTGAAATCATGTAAGATCCAATGTTCTTCAGTTGATATGGTGGGATGATGTCAGTTCAGGTGTCCACTTCATCACGAGACCATCATTTAAAATTATGAAGCTCTTGACTGTGCGTGACTGATAGAGTGGGTCTCTTAGTATTTTTAAAAGTCCTCGTAATAAGGTATGATGAAGAGTTCTAACAGTTTTTACGAAGTTAAATATGTGAACAGCTTACCTCATGATCAGTAAGACCCTCTATACTCTTTTTCCACTTTCAGTGAGAAACCATTCCCTACAAAAATTAGATTTTGGATTTAGAAAGTAGTAAACAATTGTGCTGAGACTTTTTTGTTTAAAAAGTTATATTTGCTCGCTGCTGCGATTAGAAATTTTTTTGATTGAAAATTTTTCAATCAATGAAATGCATTGCCGGAATTCATTCCTGTTGCATACATCGAACCATATGGTGAAGTCATTTAACAGATGGTATCAAGTCATTTAACAGAAGAATATATATATATATATTTTTAATAACGGCGGGCACTTGGGTGACTAACCCTTCGCCACAACAAGGCCGGAAACTGCTACTCATTTGTCGTTACCCAGCGGGCACCTGTGAACCAAGTCACGGAGGCGAGTAGCATTACCCGCGTCATACCACCACAGACCCGTTTATAGGGCGGGCCACATTCATACATCAACACACAAGAAAGGACAGAGAAACACAGAGAGATAATAACATCCATGCCCGAACCGGGATTCGAACCCGGGACCCACAGCTCAAGAGTCAGGAACGCTAACCACTCAGCCGTTGGTCGGCAGAAGAATATATTTGTAATGCATGTTTTGTATTATAAATCCAGGATTATAAAATAATATAGCTGAAGGCTATATTTATTGCGAATGCAGTATGATGTTTGGTGCACGATTACATCATTCAATTTAAGAACATATTTCTAATGCATGCTCTGTATTGAGATTTTAAATTATTTGTAAGATTATATTTGCCGTGGCATCTAACCTGATCAAAAATTGTGCCATACGCACTCTTCTCAAGACGTACTTCTAATACCATATGATAAGATGAATATCTTTAACCTAAAAAATACCGCTACGTAAATCGTTGATTTACCATTTCAAGCAGTGGAACAGCTAGCATAATTTGGTTAATTGAACACAATTTCGTATTAACATAAAAAATACTCATTTCCATAATCACTTATGAATAAATCACAGTAATCATATTCATTCAGAAGAGAAATTTAAATATTAAAATGAAAAAGAAACCTGTGCGCTGATTCTGTTTTTGGTACCATATGAATTATCTTTATTTTAATTCGCTTATGACTTTTCTTTTACACACAACAAGTTTCATTATCCAATTTTCCTCGAGTCTCAGTTTTCAGTTCCTCTCATCGAATTTGCGACTTTTTTCTGCTTTTTTTTTTTTTTTTTTTTTTGCAGTTTTAACAGTTTAGATTACTTTAAAGGTTCAGCCATTTTACTGGTAATTTTGTAATTACTGTGAACAACCATACTAATTTAACTAATATAATTAATTTTTTTAATCTGTTATCCATTACACACATATTTTATACACTGTTACTTAATGTTATGCGGATAAATTATCAGATAGCATTTCTAGCAAGATTTTATGGGGTTTACTGATTTCATTTTGACAAATGAGGGACTTTTCATTCATTTTCTATTTTATGAGACTAATCCAAGACCCTATACTGCTTTTCATTCAATATTCTCATGCCATTTCTTATAAGAAAATCCACCCTTAAAGCTTACCATAGCTTAATGCAGTTTTCAAAGAAGATCTCGAGCTCATTTCCAGCTACTGATCATCAATGAAAGATAGATATTGTGCTTCTCCTTTCCGCATCCATGTCTGTTGTAATGGGTGCTTGAAAAATTTCCAGGTTTTCTCCTTTTGAAATAAGATACGTCTTACTTTCTACTAAAAGTTTTCCTGGAAGATTGTATGCACTGAGTAGTCAAGTGCTTTATAACAAAATTTGCCTTTTATGCTATCCGCTACAAGCTACCAAATTTGATTTTGTTGATAGAAGTGCAAAGATTCCAAAAAGTTTGTTACGACTGTATTTCATTCACTTGACTTTGGTCTTTACTTTTTGTAATTTTTATGTCAGAAAATACACATTTTCTTTTCGGCCTAGTTTCCTACTCGATCTGAAATGTTCCTTAAATTCATGGCAATATTTCTCAATGGAACATAAACGTGAGACATTTGATGGCTTCATAAATTTCAATAAAAATTTATGGATTTCCTTAATATTGTTTTTTTAGAATAACGATCTGTAACTAAATCAGGTCAAAATTGTGTTTGTGACCGTTATTTCTTTTTGATGGTATTTTTCTTCGTAAATATCTTAATTAATTGTACTCTTTACAAATGATTACCTTAACACTTCATATTGATAAATAGCTATTCAAATGTGTAATTTTCGCCAAATTTTTCAAATTTTATTGAAGTTTCTGACTGGGAGTCTAGAATTTCCTTTTTGTGTAATATTTTGTATAGGAAATTTAGAAAAATTAGTTTTATACATAGAGGTTTCATTCTTAATTACCTAATGAAATCTCTTTTATTGTATACTCATAAACTTTAATGGCTTTAAATGCCATTGATCTTTTTTTAAAATTGTCTTTAATTTAGTTTAAAATTGGTCTTAAATAGGTTTTCATTATTTTATTTGTTCAGCATTTTTCACTTACATTTTAAAATTTTATCCCTCTATTGTTATTATTTAAAATGTTTGACTATAAAAATTATATGTTATTTTTATATTTAAAAATTTTAAGTCCTTAGCAATATTAAAGAAAGTTTCGTGGAAGGATTATCCAGATATTCGTCACTGATAATTTTCCAGTGCAATTTTTGAGTCATGATTTAAAAGGGAAATAAATTATTCTGCATAAAAACATTCATGCACTACATTTTTAATGTGTATTTTTTATAAAGAACATATGAAATTTAAAGAAGAAATACGTATCATTCATTATAGTTCTTATGAACATAATTTCCGATTGTAAGATCTAATCTGAAATTCTTCAGACATTTGCGTGCAATTTTCTCTTTTCTTCATAAAATAAATCGATACGAATGAAAACGTCGCCGATGAATCATGGGAAAATTGCTGTCAGACTAAATCATTTTACGGAATTCCCCGCCATCAAGTCTAAATGGTTATCTTTAAAAATTTTTTGCGTTTAAATCTGTAAAAATGATGGTACTAGAAATAATGACAGCTAAAAATGGAATGATGAAATCATCGATTGCACTCATTACTGATGTTCTAGAGAATAATTTATAAACTAGAAACATAGACTTTTTCTTAAATTCGAACATATCAAATTATGAATTAAAATTTGTTTAAGTACTTTGCAAGAAAACATTTCAAATTCTAAAAGTACCTTTTATCAAAAGTACAGCACATTGTTTCCAATTAATATTACTTGGGTATATTTTTCCTTCTAGGCACATCTTTGAATCATTTAATAAAGTTTCGAAACCTTTATTTGTCTGTTATTTTTAATTGATTTATTGGACACATTAAAGAAAACGAACTGTTGCAATATACCAATTTAATTATAATGGGATATTTGATTTGTGAATAAGTAAATCTAAATTATAAATTCAACTCATATTAATTGACTTTTAATTACTAATTTAAATGCACTGTAAGAACATTCTAATTATTAAGAAGATGAGTTGGAAAATGATAGCGGGGTGATATTGTTTTTGGTGTTACTTGACTTGAAGCGATTGTTTTCATTACATAAGAAGAAAAGAGGCTGAGGTACTTTTTGGGGATTTTTTAAATACAAAATTTTGGTAAATTGATTTAGTTATCAGAGCTTAAATTGTACATAATTGCCAAAATCATTTGAAAACTGTAACAGCAGCTCTGATAATAACATGTAATAAAATGTAAATAAATATCACAACTCAATTTTATTCCTATGAAACTTTGAAGTTTTCCAAGTTTCCTCCTTTGATATAAATGACGATGGTACATCATCTATAAAAGTTTCTATCAGGAAACAAATAGACTGGGATTGCTGAAAAGAGTCTCATAAGTTACTTTTAGTTCAAATATTTACATCGCGACGTCAAAACTAAGTATTTGAAATTTATCAGTATGTTAATTTGTACTTTACTTAGCATTAATTAACAACTTTAAATTAATATTAATTTTAATGTTTATTTAATTTAAGTGGATTAGGAAAAGCGAAAGGGATACTCATCTTTCTATTTCGTGCAAGATAAGGACAAGCGGGAATGAAATGTCACACATACGGATAAGTGAATAACTAAAGCCTAATTTTACTTCGAGTTACCGTAAGTTCAGGTGTTCGTGTTTTCATATTAAGAAGTTATTAACTGAGTATAAGAAAATAATCAGTTAGAAATAAGGGATTTTGAAACCTAACAAGATTCTTAAATGAAAATTAAAAAGCTCCAAGAAAAATTTCTAAAGGGTGCTAAAAAATCTCTAAAAAGACATGTGAAAAGGATATTTTATAGAATCGAGTAATTCCATTCCATTCTTGCTGAGAAAATATTAGAATCTGTTTGTTCTAATGTATAGTTATGTTCTCGCGGTAACATAAGCTGTCACTTTGGGACTGTCACGTTCGAATGAAGGAATTAGGACATGTTTGGACATGTTACTTGACATTAGCTTTTATGGTTATAATTTTTTCTCCATTTAAAAAAATCATAATATGACAAACATTATATGTAAAAGTCATTCTATGAAATAATAAGATAATTTAAATTCAACTTTCACTTCAGTTATAACCAATAGTAGTGATACAGAACCCACTTTTAAGTGGATTGCAATAAGTGTCCCCAATTAATAAGCGTAAGCAATAAAGTGCCCAATTCGAGTTAGTCCTTCTGTGCAATAAGTTACCTTAGAGTGGCAAGCCAAACTCAAACATAGAGCAACAGGGAGCTTTTGTGGAGTTGGCAATTGAACGTTTAGAATACTTGCCTATTATTCGACAATTTAATGGTTCCAATCCCATTTGTTGGACGATGTATTTTTGTGATGGTTCGGAAACTGTTTTGAACTAATATCCCAGTTAAATTAGCCTTTGTCTAAGAAAATGTGATTGTAAAGCGATAAAATAATCCAATTATGTGATTTTTCACAAAAGAGGAAATACTGTCCATTATTCCAGAGAGAAAGTTATAAATACGAAAGTAAAAGCTATTAAAATTTTTTTAATAAAAGTAGTAATAAACGGTAATTAATTTTAATGATTATTTTGCCCTTATTCTTCTAGTATTTGTAGAAAATTTGTCTTATACATAATTTAAATTCTTTTTTTATTCATATTCTTGTACGTTTGTCATTAGTATTTTATACTTCAAGATTTAACAAATCCGACAATTTGAAAAACATTTTCAAATTCAATCTATTATTTTTTAAAACCGCTTATCACTATTGCCTTATGGAACCCATGTAATTTTCGAACAATATATTGCTATTTACATTGAGAAAATATTCAGTTTCTTAATAAGCTAAAAAAGAATCTTTTAATCTTTCAGAAAAAAGACACGAATGTCACAATTAAAGTTTCAAAAGTCTTAACAAACCGTTTATTTAAATGTTTTCATTTTTCTAAAAGAAACATTAATGTCCTTCAAAAACTAGATTTCTGTCGGGACGAGGAAAATTATGGGGAATTTTGTTTCCTTTTTGTGTTGCGCAAATGAAAAGCCTTTCATCACTAAAGGTCGTTCCTTGTCAACCGACTTCACTTTCTTTCTTACTCTCTTAAAGAGAAAAAACTAGAATTCATTATTATTTAATTATTTGGCAATAAATTATATATAGATAGGAGCTGAATTGCTGCAATTTACTGGCAAATAAATCTTGCATGGATCATCAATCGATGGGAAAAAAGCTATTATGTAACAGATTTATTTTAATTGAATTGTACATATATATTCAAAACAAACAATGAAAAAAGTACATTAAATTTTTTCTATTTGCAACTTATTCGAAGAAAAGATTCCAATGGAGTGATTTATTGCGTGCAATTAATTATCTTGCATTTCTTATAATTTTTATGAACATAATTTATTTTTTATCCCAATGCTCCGAAAGTCTTTAGTTATCTATCAGACATATCAGCATCACGTGATTCGGTTTGTCTCTTTACGGTCATTTTAGATCATATGAGCACTGGCTTGATAGGATACTTCAATTTAAAATGGATTCCAACCCATTAAGAAACAAAAGCTAGAAGTGGAAATTGAAATTACAAAATGTTCTACTAACTTTCTAGCCTTCCTTTCAACAGTTTGTAGATTCGATTCTTACCCCTCGGGTGTGGTTGTTCATAAAGGCTTAAGTAGTGAGCCGCAATCAAATTAATCTGTGTATATATATATATATATATATATATATATATATATATATATATATATATATATATATATATATATATATATATATATATATATATATGCATGATGCTAGTGGTTATAAGCCCAGAAAATGTATGAAAAGAAAGTCAGTTAAAATGCACTTTAAAATAAGAAGCGAATGTGGTACCAATTCTTCACACTATACTTTCTTAGCTGGGGGACAATGAAATCTATGGAATTTAAAGTTTTCATGTTTGCCCTCAAATGTAGATATTAGATAGGATTTGGTATTGAATGTATATCCACTTTTGTAACATGAAAATGCGGTATCTCCGCAGAATGGTACAGTAATTATTCATGACTAATAATTGAAGATTTTTGTCTATGCTGTAAGCGTTTTACAAAAATATTTGATTAAATTGTTCTACTGCTCTTGAACTTTTTAATAGTTTTAATGCATATGCAATCTCTATTAGTTGAAAGGGTTTCAAAATCGCACTTGTATTTTTCAACTTAATGATTTCGATTAAAGGATCCTTTAGAATGAAAGAGAAATGCTTTATCTGCAATAGAGGATTTAGAACATTTTCTCACATTTTCTACCGAATATATATTATATATCCATAATAGGTAACATCGTATAGTTTTTCTTTTGTAAGCTTTGAATTAATAATTTAATACATTCAAGATTTAAATCAGACTAAAATTAGAAATAAACCAGTTGTTAACAATTGATATTTTATAGGGACTTATTTTTATCATCATGTTAAATCTTGGATGAAATGAAAAAATATTTTACCTCAAACCAAATATTAAGATCCATAGTGGGATTAAGGTAACGGTTTTGAGTTCCATAACCAACTCGTCTAAAGATCAACATACTGTAACTACCGTTGATCGTTGAAAACTCAGTTAAAGCGAATTCCTTTCAACTGGTTTGGCGTGAAGATACCTTTAACATCTCAAGTATTGACCTCATAACCTCACTTTGATTCAAAAATTTACGAAATTTTTGACTGTGTTAGCGGTTTCAGTTGGCAATAATATGAAGCTGGAAACACATTGGAATATTACATAACATAACACAGGACTTGTATTGGAAAGCATCTATTGAAACTACAACGGCCTAATGGAAAAAGTGTAACAGGGTGGTAATGAGTTTTATACCTGACCTACGAAAGATTCATCACCCTGAGACATCTATGAGTTTTTGTACGATCCAGTATCAATCGGCTGATACAGCGTGGCTTGAAGAGTATTCTAGTTTTGGTGATGATCTCGACACTTGATGGTGATTCCAACTTATAAGACGATTGGTTGTGTTTAGTGGTTTTCCAGTTGGTAGAAATAAGTAACTATAAATGTATTGCAAGTAACAATTATACATAGTCTTGAAGATTATATTTTCCACATTTATATTTTTCTATTGCATCATATCTCCCTTAGAGCATTTCTTAACTATTAACTGCGATTATACTTTTCTGCATTTTGGTTTGATTTAACAATAAGAACAAACTATTATGATAAGGAAAATTACAGAAAACTGAAATATTTGGTGCCAAAATATAATATTCAAATGAAATATATTGCACGGGTTTATACAAATTTTTATTAAAATTTGCATTTTCCTGTTTATATGTACAAGAGAAAATGCAATTATGTCATATATATCTATGTATTATTTTATATCTGAAACTTGTGTGTGCTAATTTTTTAGTTCTGTCAATTAGGCTTGTAAAATCATTAAAATGATCAAATTTTGAAAAAAGATTTCATTATCTGCTTCAAATATTTTAACATACAGTCTTTGACGTCATATTTGCATGCATCTCTAACATGTGTTCTCTCATAGATTCTTTCTAAAACAAAATATAACAAAGAAGCTCTGTGTTATTTTTATGGAACTACCCAAAACATCTTGAATCCAAAACTGTTTATCTGATGGAAAAGGAATACTATCTAATTACAGAGATAGTAATTAAATTGCAATTTACTCTTTTTTTTATCCTGTCTGTGATTTTTGCATTTCTCGCTTAGAATTACATTAGGCGAAAGAAGTAAATCAACAGTTCTAATAAGGAAATTTTTTTTAGTCTTTTAAAATGGATTTTTATATAAAAAAGGAGTTTAGAAGTGTTTGTTAACTTATTGGAGTACTTTTTTTATTCACGTTATTTTTTATACCGTTCAAAAAAAATTAATTACATCTAAATTTATAAATAAAAAATAAAAGAAATTAAAAAAATTGATAATAATTTTATATATAGTTTTTTTATCCTTCTTTAACTCACTTTTTTGCATACAAGGTCTCCTTCAACCGTCAACCACAGTTTAAAGTATCGTCTATATTACTATAAAATATAGATGCACGAGTGAGAATCGAATGCTCGAACTATTGAATGCTCACTCTCTAATCATACTGTTACGCATAATTTTGAACACGTGGCGCTTAATCGCTATAATAGTTTTTCGATAGTAAAACTTGGAGATATCTCTTGAAAAATTTGTTTGAAAATTTCGTTCTAAACAGATAAAGGAGATGTATTGGGTTGCTTGAGTTTTATGCTACAATTTTTTGCTATTCCATTTTTTTATAATATCTAATCTGATTGCATCTCTTGCCTACTTTTCTTGATCGAAAATGATGAAATATAGCTGAAAACATAGTCCGAAATTCGTCATTTTGAACAATGGTTCAACGACACTACATCAAAACTTTCTTTGGCATACTTATATATAAATGTCCACATCCGACCAACTGAATTATAATAGAATCTTCGAAAGTATGACAAGGACTCTTAGAGCAATGATTTAGGGTTAAGAGTCTACCAAATCCGCTTTTTGAAGGCAAGTTATAATGCTTTTCCTAAATATATTATAACATGATTTGTCTAATTTGTTGAATTAATCATACTCTAAAATTGATCGTGGCATTGTAGTAAATAGCCTTCCAAGTTTAGCCATTCCGGTAGTTAAATTGTTAATGATCTGGCCTTCAGTTCAACAATTCGTGGTTTCAAATTCCACCATGTGCTTGGTTATTTATTTTTTTAGTGATTTGGAATCTACATTAAATTGTAAATCCCGCTCCAATTAATTTTCAAGAACAAAAATTGAACACTGAGGGGAAAGAAAACTTTCTAAGTAAAAAAAAAAATGCTCGACTATTGAACAACCGATGGGAGATGGTTTTGCAGTTTTCTATGAATTTTTAATTTGTTAGCATTGGTGTTTGGGAAAATTTCTTGTTTCTCCCTGTGACATATGGATATTCCTCCTGTGAAAGTTTCTTCTGCAAGTCAAAACAGTGATTGTTATGAAAAAGAGCCGTATAGAGTAGTTTTCAGCTGTTAATTTATTCCCTATAAGGAATTAAATTATACTATCGAAAGTATCACCATAGTCATGAAACATAATTGGTATACCTTAGTCAGGAATGCATAGTTTGAAATGAAGTTTCAGGTGCGATTTCATGCCACACTGCTGTTGAACAGTTTTTTTTTCTTGATGCAAAGGCAAATGCTTGAGTGTCATCTCCATTGTTACTAGTTTTCTTTCAGACCCTCTAAAAAACAATATACGAATTTTCAAACGCTTTACAACCTATAATCAATACACAGAGAATTATCGAATTATATTGTTTTCTTTTACATATAAAAAATGCTAAAAAGGAGGAAAACTACTTTTCCCCTAAACATAATGTATACTCCAATCTCTTTTAAGACAACTATTATTTTAAATTGATTTTTTCTATGAAATTAAGGTTTTATAAATACTTTTAAGTTTAAGAAGTCAGCAGAAAATTAATTCTGAAACATATCCTATCGCTTATCAATTACTTCTTATGACTATCTGAGTTAATTTCCTGTTCGGAACAAGTAATTACATGTTATCTCTAGAAAAGGTTCTGCGGAAGATACAAAAAACAGTATAAGCGAACTGATTACTTAGGATTGTGAATCTCTTTCTTCAAAAATCACTAAAAATAAATCTGTTGATAAAATAAAGAATATTCATTGTATGGGAAATATTTTCAAGTCATTAATTTTTTTTAAACTTCATACCAATTAAAAATTTCGTTACAGGGAAAAGTTCCTATTGAAGAGATTTCATTGTAAAAGAACTCTACTGTAATAATTCAGTATAAAATATGGAACTTACTTTATGTGGAAAATAGTTTTTCTACGAATCCCTCGCACTTCTTCTATAGTATATAGCTTCAACATAGTTATCGTATTACTTATTTCACATGAAACATTATGAATATGAATAAAAAATTAGAAAACATTTTTCATTAAATTTAGGTTTTACTCCTTCATACTTTTCGTGAGTTTATTATGAAATTCAGAAATACTCTAGTATAACACAGTTTAAAATATCCTCTTCTTCAAGAGATCCACATACTCTCTTTAGTTTTTTAAAAATGAAATAGACTTTACTTAAAAAAATATTTCCTAATTTATAACTCTTATCCAAATATTTCTTGGGTTGCTTAAATTCATTTATATTTTGTATAAATTTTGAAAGGAGTGGACTGGATAGTAGACTGTGTGGAAGCCTTTTAATATATGTATATATGTATAACAAGACAATTAATTCCTCTTAATCTTTATTTATTCGTTACTATATTTCAAGGTTACAGGAAATGACCCCTATCAAGGACATCTTAGGGCATTTCCCGCTTCGTAAGGCAATTTTTCTAATGAAGATCTTATTTTCAAACATCACTGATGACACTAAACAGAAACTCCAAAATTCTCTTGTACGGAAATTATCAAATCTGATATTAAAATAATATCATTTATTTGTCAGGCAAAAGAGTGGACATAATGTCCTCAGTTGTGTAAACAAAAGACTGTTCTCTTTCGGAATATAAGAACTGAAGTTTCTGAATTAAAAACATTAAAGAATATCATCAATTGGAAAATTATTATTTTTCTGTTTTTTAAGATCAACTTTTATTAACTTTATTTCAAAAACCTGATTTGTCTATTTTTCATACATGAAAATAATTTCTAAATAATGATTTTATTTTCGACTTAATGTCATTCAATACGAATATTTAAAAGAATATTTTTTAATGTGGTCAATATGTGTATTTAATATACATAAAGCTGATCAACATGACAATATAATTCTAAGAAAATACTTAATGAAATCAATTCCTCTACCAATCGGTCATCGCAAACCTAATTCCTATGAATAGCATATGGTCACCTAACTGTCTACATTCGTGATGTGTGACTTTGGTGCCAGACTAGAAATGGCATCAAGCTATTATGCTCCGAAAAGCTTATGTGTATTTAAAATATAAGTTACTTATAATTACATTATAAAAAGGAACCAGTGCTTAAGTACTTCTTTTGCATTATAAACTTGCCCATATACAAAAGTGATTAATGAAAAAGGGCGGCAATAATTTAAATTATGGAAGAGTAAAGATTGAATTTACAAGAAGTATATAAAATACTGAATACATTCAGAGAAATCAAGCAGTGATCCGAAACATTTTGTTGGTAAAATTGCTTACTTTTCCTGAATTATTGTATATCTCTGTAAAAAGGACTCATAAAATATACATCTCTGGTACTCTTACTTTGAAGGCTCAGAACATTTATGCTTGAGATATAGAGAATTCTCACAATGAATGGAAGAAATTAAAATTAGTCATGATTGTGTCTGATTAAAATTCTCTCTCAATTAAAAAAAATATTGCTTCTAAAATCTGAATGACTATGGACTTGACTATTGTGACTATGGAATGAGATATGAAATACGCCAATTAATCCTTATGCAAAATAAATACTTTTTATGCTTGTAATAAATGAGTAGAGAGCAGATCTTTTAATCAAAATACAAAATCAGTTATTATTGGCTGCATTCAGTATTTAGGAGAAATGATCACATGCTTACTTATTGTTATTCGTAGCTTAATAATGCAGAAGCCTAATTAGGAGAGGGATCCATCTTATTTGACCATCAGTGAATCAATCAGAGACAGCTGTGTTGTGAGTACTTAAATACATTAAATATTTGTGATCTTGATATCAACATTGTGTGGACGATTGACTGGGAAGGTGTCAACGCTTCGGCGAATATCTCATGACATAACAGTGGTACTATCTTATAAGATGGTCGGCAGAGCTTATTGACTGGAGTTGACAAAAATTGTCTGCCGGATCTACCAAGTAACATTTTACATTGACCTAAAAAGTGTTGACATTGGAATGAAAAATGTATAAAAAACAAAATTCTTTCTTAATTTCTTCAAATTTTAATTAAAAAAATTTATCATTATTGAAACTCATAGTTTATTATATTAATTTTCTTGTAAATGCTATTAAATTTTATATTTCTTGTCAAGTCTAAATTAATGAAATCTGATAATAAAATTAAATATTCGTACTGTTTAAAGTATCTTTTCTGGAAATGCATGGTATGGAGAAAGAGTGACACCATATCTGTCAAATTTATTTATTTTTGTTTGGTTCGCAATTAGTAGGTATTTGATTTACTAGATTAGATTCTTTGAGAATATGGATAGATAACGGTATGTATGTTTGCTTAGAATCAAAGGAACATGATAGGATATATTTTATTCATTTAGGTCAATTATTAACTAATTATTAAGATAACGAATAACAGTATAGTATATTATGAGTTGTTTTCGTAGAAATTGTTAGATCTGTCTAATTTGGGATTAGAATGTTATAAGAAAGTTTAATTGGTAAAGAAAATTGTACTGAAACTCAAATAGCCATATTAAGTTGGTTGTGGGCACACTTTGCGAATACAACTTGAGACAAACTGAGTGGCTAAGATGAAATAATATCTCTGCTATGCTTTGTTTATGTTTTGTGTGCCCCAAAACGAAATAATCTGGGAAAACATCAACTTAACAATGAGAACATCATAAAAGTAATGCATTCTTCTGAAGGCATCCATAAATCATCATCTTTAAGTATCCTCTTTGATTGTTTAATGACTTATTTGCTAGAAAACTGCTCTTCCAGGTTGAGCTGGTTTCCAGAAACACGGAAATGTGAAGTCTTGTTCTTTGAAAACCTTTGAGTTAAGATTTAAAGAAAGTAAAGAGGATAATCAGTTTAAGGTATGCAGTTACATTTTGTGGAAAATAAGAACTTTGAATCTAATTTATATTTTTCAAAAATTAATTTATTGCCATATGATTCATGGATTTTTAAAATTCTGAAAAGCGAAAATTTATAACTTCTAAATAATTTCTTTTATATAGAAAATTACTTTTTTATATACTCCTTACTCTTTTATATAGAATATTATATAGAATTTTTTTCTCTCTTTATATTACTAAGATCCAGAAATTATTTCGAAAACTTCCAAAATTATTAGCTGTTTTGATTTTAATATTCACTAAATCTTATAATAATTCATATAAAAATTATTATAATATGTTTTCAAATGAATAAGGTAAAATGTTACACGTTTATGGCATCTTAGTTTAGCGTTTGGTTGGTCAAACGTCACCGAGAGGAATTCTTGTGATTTCATATCGTTCGACGCTTTCTCCACTTAACGGAAATCTCTTTTGTTATCAAAATTTATCTTGTAGCTTAATCGATGTTGATTCACATAGTTTTATGTAGCTCCTTGTAAATTCATTTATTATGTATTATTAAATATATTACACTTAAGGTATTACCCAGCATCGTAATATTTTAAATTCGTTATGTTTTACTTTAATATTCACATTTATTTTCTCGTGACTGTAGTTTTTGTACTTAAAAAACTTAACTTGTTTCATAAAAAACTTTCTTTGTGTAAAAATTCTTTTGTGATTCTTCATATGTGCTTTGATTTTTATTTATAAAATACTTAATTATAATCTGCTAGGAAATGAAGAATAAAATATTATCATTCACACCGTTGGGTTATAACTAACATAAATTTATCTAAACCGACTTTTTTGTACTTTTAATGCTCATTTGAAGTACATGTCTTCTGAACGCTGGTTTTCTCTTTAAACGTTTTTTGATTCAACCTCACCATCAATGGGAATGTTTTTGGCATACTTTTTAAACAGTAGGATCAGATAAAATTAGTTCTCGTAAATAAAAATTATATATAGAATGACAAAAACAAAATCTGTCATGTAGTATATAAAAAGATTGATTAATCAATTTCATATTTATTTATTATGCTGACCCAGTTTGGCAACTCTTAGAGTACTAAACGTTTTCTTAAATCTCATTAATAAATCAGCTTTATTAAAAGAATATCTTGTAACATATTTTGTAAAGAAAATGTGGGAACATAAAAAAGTACCAATGACTTCCTATTGAAATCTTCAGTGATTTTCTAATGTAAATTATTATTCACTGTTTAAGAGCACAGTCTTCATTAAGTGTCCTCAATAGATAGATACACCGTGGGTGACTTTCTCCGTTGACCGGTTAAGAGCGAAGGCGATAATGAAACTGTTTTTCCATTTCCTCTTATTTCCGAATCATCATCGCCAACGCGTCACAGAGTATGTATGCCTAAGTGGAACATTTTTCAGAATTTCTTATTTAGATAACGATATTCGAATGAGGATATGAATATGCCCTTCTCTTTAAATACTCTGTCCTCTCGTGCCGCCGTCATCGAAATCACTGGCAATTGGATCTTTCTTATATGGACATACTCTCATTCGTTTCTTGCCTTAATGAAAACCATCTCGAAACAAAATTTTATAGCTCTGTAAATTGATATCCTCTTCGAAACCAGTAGGAACTGAAACTTAACGTTAAAAAAAAAACCATAATCGTAAATAATAGCATATATGTGTTAGCACATTCTGAAATTGAATAGTCGTGATGTTTTGAAACATATTATGAAAAAAAAATGATTTTAGTAAATAAGCAACATAGCTATTGGTAGACTTTTAATAAATACTATTTATTTACTAAAATATATTATTAATATTTTTGAATATATGGTGATATAAGTATTTTATTAACATCGCCATAAATATGTACGTGTATTTTTGGAGCTGTAATACATCGCCAAAAATATTATTCTGAAAATAAACACCAAAGCATATAAGTAAATATTTCTTTGCAATATTATTTATATTCAGTTCAGAAATAATTATCATCGGTAAACAAATAAATTTAGTTGTGATGTTTGTATTCATATCAAAAATAAATATTATTATCCTAACAGAGAATATTAATAACCAAAGTGAGAATATTTATGTCGATATTATTTAACATTCATATAAAACATATTATCGAGGAAAAAATATATAAAATAAACAGCTGTGTAATAAATAAGTTTTTACTATCGAATTCAATCAATATTATGACTTGAATCCATTCAGCTAATTGAATAATTAACGCTCTTGGCTTTAATTCAAGAATCTGTGGATTCAAATCCCACCTTCAACAGGATGTTTTGGTAGTTTGGAATAAATTTAAACTATAAGTTTCCATTCAGTTAGCTGTAGTGTGCAAATATTAACCATAGATAGGGAAACTCATTCAGTACTTTCTTTTAAAAGATCTAAAAATAAAGAAATCTTTATTTGATAATTAGAAGTATTGGATATTGAAAAAGGAGAATCGATAAAAATAATCGATATATCAAACAGTAAAAAATACAGAATGGTCATTACCATTTTTTTTGTCATTGAATAAGTCATATTAAATTCTTTTTATTGTACATTTCGATATTTAAAATCTAGGCAATAGATATGTATTTTCATAAATATGGATGACATTTTTAGAATCATAAAGCTTCTTAAGTAATAACATAAATTTGGAACTTTATAATACTATTTTTATCGATATAAATAACGTTGAGTTACATTGTCTTAAATACATAAATCTCCATAAATAACAGTGTAATAAGTATAAGACCAGATAGAAATATTTTTATAAGTATCGATTTTAACAAATAGCACTTAATGATAACTTTAATCTAATAAAGCTATGATTTAGTATTAATTGTTTCGATCATTTCTATAATATATCTCTATTTGATTTCTTTAAACTCTATTTCATTCGTCATAATACTATGACAAGAAATTAAACTCCCTGATTTATTACCTTAGTTTAAATGAAGGCAACAAATTTATTACAGGTAATAAAGTAAAATTGAAATCAATTATCAGCTATATTTTGTGACATTCACCAATGAACCTTGTAAAATGTCGGAAAAATGCAAGGATCAAAATTTTCAATACATAACTCCCAAACATTCAATGAGAAGAAAATGAGACTCTTGAAACATTGTTAAATAAATCTATTAGTTCAAATTATTTCGATGCGTTTCATTTTGCTTCTTTTTGCCGACCGAAGGTGCCGTACACAGACAAATGTCTCGTCGTTTTGAACAATGGCCAAATGACGAAATAGGCACATGAATTAGTATTTTCTTCATGCCATACAAGGATGTTATATTCTAATTAAATTTTAACTTGCCTAAATATTCATAGCACGAAAACTTTGATGAGATTGACTATCAATCTAGCTACCGAAATTCATTATACATAATAATAACCCAAGCTGGCACTTTTTTGTTTCCCATACCACATTATACTAATAACAATAGATCCTATGGAATTTTCAGAGTGCGTAGGTCCTCTGCAGGGAAACGTTTGGCTATCAAGTATCGAACCCGCAACCGTTTGAGCACGAGAGCGACGCCTTTCTCACTAAAGCTTTCCTAAGTAAAGCAAATAGATATAGATGTGAGAAATATGTATGTAAAAATTTATTAAAAATTTTAGTAATGTGATAATTGAAATATGCACTGTATAACATTTAAATTTTAGTTGATGGTGAATGGTATAAATATCTGACTACAAAGTCACACACATGAAATATCTTGATTTAAAATTCGACAACCATTCATGTGTCCAGTTTTAATGATTGCATCCAGTATGTTCTACCGACTTGCGGTTCAACATTTGCATTTAAATTACATATGTTCATGGTAATGGGGACAAGCGTTCCATATCACTATTTTTATTAGCAGTAGTTAAAAACAATTTTCATGTTTGTTTCTGATATGAAATTCCAAAATCGATATGAGCGACGACGCGTTCAGTGTCTTTGAATGCACTTAATTGATAAAACTATCAGAAATAAGTAACTTATCAGCGTTTAACATTCCATATACAGTTGTCATTTGCATTTGATGACGTGGACTTTATGTTAAATTAAAATATATGAACAGATGTTTAAAAATATCATACACTAACAATATATATATATATTTGGTGGAAACTTAGATTTGCATGAAAGATTACGTCACACAATGAATTCTTATAATATAGTTCTTTTATGTTTGCTAAAAGTCTATATTTTATATTGTAACAGTTAAAGAATCATTTCTTAGAATATTTTTTCTTGTTATTGTGCAAAAGTTTACTTCTACCAATCACGATCCTTGGGTACATATACAATTGTAGGCAATTTCCTTTTATTTTTCAGCTGTGAAGTCTATTCGTAAAAGGCTTAGATCTTGCAACCGCTGGCTCAATTCTGATCTAACTAGACACCATCGCTTAAATAAAATTGTACAGTTTAACTAATATCATCCTAAATTTCCTAATAATAATGTGGAAAATTTTATATGTGTGTTGTTCTGATCTCAGGTATCGATAAAGTCATTTGACGGATACTCAGGTTTGCATAGATAAGTATGAAGATGCATCTAGAATTATATCAGATCATTATTTTATTCAGTGACGCGAGTGCCAAAATATATACAAAATACTCGTTTTATAGTATAAAATACTCCTTTTTTTCAACTATTTTAATATAAAATACGCATTTCAAGATTTTGACACAAAATATTCAATTTTCAGACATTTTAAGCTGTTTTTTAATTTACCAACACTTCAAGCAATTTTTGATATTTTAAATCGAATTTTGATGACGTAAAGTAGCCTTAATGTCTATCAGCCATGATATTCTTTAAATTTACGGCAACTTTTAGTAGTAATTTTGTTGTAAATAACTTTTATTCGAAGGTGCAAAAGTGAAATAGGGCAGGTGCAAGTGCCTTGTAAATATTTACAGTTTATCGGTCTAGTAAGTGTTCCTGTTTTTGTGACCTGTGATCGGCTGTTGTGGTTCTTTTATCTAACCTAAGTTATTCCCGCTGCTTGAATAAGTTATTGGGAACGAGATATTTAAATCATTGATATAGTTTTGTTTTCCAATCTAACTATAAATAGATTCATGAAAATAAGGAGAGATACATTTGAAAAAAATTTCTGAGCTTCAATTGTCAAGAGATTATTTGAAGGCATTTGAACAAGATTTTAGTTGGTAATTTTTGCTTTTATTTTTTAGTGATATTTGTAATATTTTATTTTGTTTTGATATTATATTAAAGATTAATAATAATATTTCTATTAGAAAATAAAATAATTTTGAAACGATATGTATGATTCTTAATTCTAATATATACATATTTAAAATTAGTTTTTATTGAGAATATGTCGTATGTAAGGAAACTCTTTTAGGAGAACCTAGATTACTTTCAGATATTGAAAATCTTTCAAGTTACATTTATTTATGAAAATTGCTTTATGAATTTATTTTCAGTTAATGTTTTAACAACCTTTTATTGTATTACATGTACATTTTATATAGATGAGTCATCCTCAGCAAATATTTACATTATGAATGAATCAAAATTGTATAGATAATGTTTATATGTATATATTTGAAAGTTTGTTCCATTTCTTAATTAAATATTTTTATCAAATAAAGTGCAAATGTTTAAGCTTGAAGCAAATGAATGTCATTAAAGACTGATATTTATGAATTGATTGCAAAAAACATGTCTAACTATATTAATCATGGTTATTCAAATAATTGTTTATCAATGAAAATGCAATTTTGTTTACTTTAAACACATTTGAAAATTAAGAAAAACACCTTCCTTAGCCATAAAATTCTTTAGATTAACATTTCCTGATTAATTTTTTTAGTTTTCGTATACTTTTAATGTTTTTAATTATTGTAACCATTTTTTAATGTTTTATTTTTTTCAAAGGTAACTTGCAAAAAAGATTTCTATTTATGTTTCGTTAATGATTGCTCACATAATTAGTAATGATTTTATTTAAATTATTTTAAATTCATTTTATCTGTTTTAATCAATTTTTTGCGTATTTTAACTTTAATCGCAAAAATATATAGTGTTGTATCGTATTACTTTTCTTTGAACCGTATTACATTCAAAGTTTAATTTTTTTTAATTATTTTTATACTGTCGTTTTTTATTTAGTTTCATTTTATCTAAGATTTAGAAATATTGTTTATGTTCTTAATATACATTTTCTTGGATTTATTTATTGTACCTTTCCATTAAGATATTCATATATATGTATAACAATGTCTTTACAGTGAAAAATTTTCCAAAATTTTTTCTGACTTCTATAATTCATGGTAGTTTGAGACTATAGAAATTGAAAACTGATTTAAATAATAAATGTAAATCCAATGTTAATCTGAAAATTTTTTTTAAAAGTTTCGTTACTTTTTGTTCTCGTAATCTTTTAAATGAAAATAAGTAATGAAATTTTAATAAATTTGTAATATTTATCTTTAATAAAACCTATAATTAAATAGTTTTGTACTTATTCTCATGTGTTTTCTAAAGAACTATTAAAGTGTATTTAAATAGTTTTGGAATAGCGAGCTTGACTTGTCCGAGTGTCATAAGTAACAACACAACAACAACAAATAGCTTTATAAATCTCTTATATCTAAGCTACAAATTTTCCCTGTTATAAATTTTATCCAAAGAGTAACTGTATTGAATTATATATTTTAAGTATAATAATTTTGTAATTTGATGCCTTAGGAATTCCATTCAAATCAGTAGGGTTCAGTGAATGTTTAAAAACAAATAATAAAGATTTCCTTTTTGATTGTTTTGTTTGCTGATTTGTGTTGATGATTGGGATATGGAGATATTTCATGCCATCGATAAAAAATCCTTCTGGAATGTGGAACACGAAATATGCTCAAATGCTTTTAAACAGTTTTTACCAATAGGCTTTCTGTTACGAGATGTCAAATCCAGTAACCAAGGTTTTTCTTTAATTTACGTCTGATTTTAAACTATGTTTAATTACTTTTCTTAATTAAGGCTAATCTGAATTCTAAGTAACAAAGGTCACGTTAACCAATCATTCTGATGTTTCCCTAATCAATATACACGTTAGGTTTATGTAACGTATTTTCAAACTAAACTCGGGCTTGACTCGAATCTCTGAAGAAACTAGATGAATAAATTTTTGAAAAATTTAGAAAAATGCTCTGTAGTAAAAAATGACAGCTTTTTATGTCATACAATATTGTAACAGTAAGATAATTGTCCTTTCTGTCATCATTCATAATAATGGGTTGCGTAAATAAAAGAATGAGCTACATTTGTAAATCGGCTTATTATTAGCTTATCGTCTGGGAGAAATATTCTTTCTTACAGTAAATTAAATGGTTATTAACGTCAATTGCGAAATTGAGTTGAATTGTATTTCGACGAATTTTCATTCATCTGAGATTTTCTGGTTGCAACAATGTTGGTATGACAATTACGAAAGCGTCTCAATATTGTTGTTTTATTTAAATCAATTCTGTTCAGTTAGTGGAAATAAGCTATCAGAAGACAGCTGATTCCTATTGACGGAAGCAGTCACCATTTCTTGACTTCAAATCACAATCAAGATATAAGTTATAACATTTGAGCTATAAACTTCCTCTTATTACCATCCCACTTCATAGCATGGGTTTGGTATAGTTGTTTCTCGAACTACGATAACTTTTTGCAGTGGATTACATTGTATAAAATACTTTCTTCCCAACAGTAAGTTGCTGTAGTTTTTTGCCTTTTTTGTATTAAAACAACTTATTTATATATAGTAATCAGAAGCTCTAAACATGACGAATGCTGTGAAATATTGAATCATAGTTTAATGTCATGGTATGCCTAAACTGTGTGTGTTACTATCGATCATTTCAGTATCACATTATTGGAGTACCATTATATTATGACAACTTGCACAAACAGGTTCAGAACGATACATTTTAGAAAATTAGAGTAATGCACTATTTTCTTATAGGGAAAGTCATATTTTTCTTCACGTGACTTTCGTTAAGTTTTGAATTTTTACTATAGATTTATTTTACTGGAATTTAAATTGAAATTTACTTATTAAATTTCACTTCAGTGTGCTTTTTATGTAAATAATAGAATAAAGGTAAGATAAGGATAAATAAAAGTTGAGAATAATACAGTGAACTTAAAATGATAGAGTAAATTCGACATGCGGGAAAATTCTCTCAATAATCTTATCAAAATAACTCCGAAAACTATTCACAGATAATCACGAAAATAAAGCATGCCTCACCTGAGGTTAGTTAGTTGAAATTTCCTTTTTCCCTCACAGGTGATAGAGAATTAATCACATAAAATAGAGGAAAACTTTATCTATCATCTATCTATCAATAGAGGAAATCTATCACGGGAAAATTATTCGTTGAAGCTATGGGATTGCGAAATGAAACTGTCATTCATATATATATATATATATATATATATATATATATATATATATATATATATATATATATATATATATATATATATATATATATATGTCTCTTATAAGGAAAGTAATCATTCTTCTGCTCTGAAATTAGAAGGCTTGATCCTTATCTGACTCATGGTATTCATGTAGATAGGGCACGTGCACATAAACAAATTATGACTTAAGTTACTCTAATATTTGGTAGTTCAGATATTGATTTCCTAACAAAATTTAGCTATAAATTAGCAAGTACTTCGCTATGTTCCAACGCGACTAAAAGTGGACTTAATTAGGTAGTCTACAACATGATGTATTAAAAAGAAAAACTTAGTTTAACGAAGATATGATTTTAATTAAACGCCTTCACTATGGAAACTTTTATTGGTGAAATAACAGTTGATTTTAGAGATTAAGGTACCAACTTACAGTATTGACTTTATCACCTCATTGTGGTTAATGATGATGGGAGATGCTTTTGACGACTTTCTTATAGAAAAATCAATGATAAAAACTTAATTATTTTGCAAATTAAATAATTGTAATAAAATTAGCAATTATTTTTATATTATATAAATAGAGAAGCTATTTTCACATTGCTATTGTTTCCCACTACATTTTTGTCATCTTATATAAGTGCCTACGTAAGAGCTTTCTAATTAAAAAAAAGCATTTTCAAATCGATTGCGAAGTGAAAAATTACGCCAAACACAAACACTATGAATAAGTTAATTTAAGAAATTCTAAGAACACTCCAAAAAAGTATAATACTATCTTCAAAAATATTCATAAGTATGTTTTTGTAAAGTTAAAATATCTGAGTGTCTTGTATTTTTCATGTACTTTAAATCTAATTTTGCATTATTTTCTTGAAGTGAACATGCTTCTATTCTATTTATGGTCATAAATTAATAGTTTTGTATGGAGAGATGACAGCGTGACCCTGGCTCAAGCACTCAAAAGTAGCAACAACCAAACTTATCGAGTGCACTTCACAGGGAATGGCACATCTACTAATAACACTCCATTTATTGTTAAAGAAAACATGTTATTACCAATTGTTCCCAAGATGTTCCTTACATAATCAATCAGCTGTTAAGAAGTGGACAAAATGCAACACCTCTTGTGCGCTGCAGAGAAAACACGGTGCCTTACGGATCTTTCCATTAAAAGATGCTTTGATATCCATTCGAGTTTCCTCTTTAGGCTGTGACGTTTCATTCGAAAATTACCCCTTTCGACACATGATCCCACCCACTCTATTGGCTGGATGTTGCTATGAGTGCACCGCCCCCCTTCTCGGCTCGTTTTCTGTTATCACTATGCACAAAAATCAAATCTCTCTCGACAATCGGAATTTACGGTTTGTTTTTCTCTCTTGGAATCCTGGCGATAACCTCCGCCGAGTACCGGAGCCTTCGCTGGGTATGTGTTGTTCTCTTGCTTTACTATGGTATCAGTAAAATCCCAATGTACACTCGCTGGTCCAATGATTGGTTATTCATAATGAATTGCTAGATAACATGCATTCACCATTCATGGCTATCATTAGGTATGATTGATGCAGAATTTCAATATTCTTGAGAAATATTTAAAATATGTTATCAAGTAACTACTCTCTTTAACAGTTAAAATTTCTTAGCAAAAGGATAGTTAAAATAAGATTAAAACTGAGCAAGACTTTTAACGATTAATGCATATCCTAAATAATTTTTGCAAATGCTTATATTTGCAAAGGTAGAACGAGAATAACAAATATTTTAACCAAAGAAAGCTGATGTTAGAATTTGGCGAAAACAGTAATTTTTCCTTGAAATTTGGTATACAAATATTCCTACTAAGAAATCATTGTGATTGATGATTTTTTTATGAATCTTTTATTCAATCAGAAACCAGCACTTTTTTAGGATTCATAGTATAAAGGAAAGTATAGCTGAAATTTGAAATAAATGATAATTTTTTTTGCTTCTCTAAAATATTTTTGCAAATATTAACTTTTGCAACATTTTATTAATGAAGGAATGTATACACTATATTAACTTTTCTTGCTGCCAAATAACGGATATTTTTAATGATTATAATATCGCAAAAAACCTTGTAAAACTGTTATTAGAATTTAAAGAGAATTGTTTCTTTTCTTCAGAAAAAAGTATTTATGATGTAAAAGTATTTGTATTAGTTAAGTTATAATGGTAAAATCTTTTTATTATATAAAGATTGTTTGCAATTCACGTGTCTAACGCATTTTAATTTATTTTTGCCTTATTTAGTAAAGCCTGATTAAGTTGAATTTAAAAATGGGGGAGAATTTTCATTGTTTCATGAAATATTTATTTAATATATTTATATAATATGTTTATAAATGAATATAGTGGGAGCGTTTCTTTCTATCAAATGTCAAATATTTTAAAATATCTCAGTAAAGTATGACAAAGCAGATACTAAAACTGCGTAAGATTATTTAAATTTTTTTCTATAAAATATTTATGATTTTCAAATATTTATATTTGGAAAATAGTAACCATGATTGAATATAATGAAAATTTTCTTTGCTGTGTGTGTGTGTCAAATAGCCAATTATTTTCTTGACAATGTATTAATAAAGTTGAATATTTATAAAGCAGATTTTTATAGTAAAATATTTTTTCCTTTATTTAATTTTTATCATTTATTTATGTATTTTATGTATATTTACATAAAATGTACATTAAAATTCAACGAGGTTTGAAATTTTAATGGATAAATTAAGATTTTAAGAATGATGGAGTTTTAACCAAAGCACTTTTATAATTTTAATTTTTCTTCTGTAATCACGAGATTTTTACGGGAGATTATATTATGGTTTTACTTATAGTAAGTATATTCAAATATCACGTTTCGTAAAAATAGTTAATGTCAGAAATATAATTCTACTATACTGCACCTGTTTTCATGAAAAATCAAGAAATCTATTCCACATGGAAAAGAAAACAAGGGAAACACTTGAATTTAAATTCATTTATTTCAAATTTAATAATATTATGCATTATTCATAACGATGTTAAATTTTATATAACATCAAAATGTTACATATTTGATATATTGCATCCGTCTACTAAGGAGAAATTTAGTTAGAAGGATGAAAAATTCTCCTTAGTTCGAAGAATTCAATACTTATTTCATTCTTTTTTTTCAGTTTGTTTTGTTTCAATCTTTCGAATAAAAATGTTTAAAATAAGAATTTTATATTCTACTATAACATATTGTTTTTTATAAGACACATCCGTTAAAAAATAATGATTCGGAATGATTAATTTAATTATATTTTTGTTTCCATAAAATATCTTTCCATATAAAGGAGATTTTATTTTAAAACAAAATAAGTTTATACATATTTGAGAGAATTTACACCATTAATATTATAATAATTTCTTTTTTAAATTATTTTTTATATAAAAATAAACATTTCTATTCATAATTATCATTATTGATAACAAAGATTTTTTTATTTAAAATTTTTAGAAAATTTGAAATATTGAGATAACTAATTATAAATAATTCTGTCATGAGTAAGCCAAATTCTGTTCATTAATTCATATGATTTATAACAAATCTGTTTTAATACAAAACTGATGAAAATTTTAAGAATAATACTCTATTTACCTCGGATAATAGTATGTAAATCGAATTCATAGTTTCTTCGTTAATTTTTCTTCCCTCTAATTTCTGTACAATTTTTATAAAATATGTCTTTGACTTCCGCGGTTTTAGTATCCGCATTCTGACTAAATTATTTCCAAAACAATACACATTTACTGTGTATCAGAATTAAAGTAAATTTTATTTAGAAATGTTTAACTAACTTATAAAATTGTAATTTTCATAAATTTCTGTTTATTATTTTTCTTTCAAAATATTTAAATTTGTTTAACTTTTAAATGAAAGTCCTTTGCTAAACTGCAAATTAAATAATTTATTTTAACCCATCACGAATACATCGATTTAACTGCATCCACCTCCTGTGTTCAGCCCTTCAAACGATGATTTTGGCCGTTAAATAGTTGATTTTTAAAAAATTTTTCGTCTTGAAAAATATGGAAAATCTAAAAAAAAAAAAAAAAAAAAAGAATTAAGCGTATTCGAAAGATAGGAGAGTATCATTTATATCGGTATGAATCAAATATTTTTGTTTGATTACTAAACAATGTATTTTTTAAAAAAAATTTAAAATCAAAAATAAGCAAATATTTTTATAAATTTATAGGCTTTTATAATTTTTCACAACAACTCACTGGATATTATATTGCCATTGTTACCTATATTGAAACACTTCTTTGAATCCTCAGAACTTAAAAAAAGGATATAGATTGTAATTTTTGACATGTGCATTCCCCCTGTAAAAGATAAAGTATTGGCAAGTTAATTCCTCAGGTGGTTACACATACTGCAGAGCCTTACCCACAGAGGCATCATTTTTCCAAGTTGATTTGGCCGTGAGTTTTCTCAACAATTAGTGTTTCTTTAAACCTTATTACTATCTGTATTTAAAAACAGTTTATCTCCATCAGTGCGAAATCGAAATTTTGAGTTTGGACCATTCTTTTCAGAATGGAAAGTTCCAGATATGATTCCATCTACTACTATAATGGAAGACAGATGTTGCAAACGCTGCTTTTTATAGGTAAATATTTTGATGATTGCTTGCAAGTTTTCCAAATTTCCACTTCTAGCAATATGCAATTCTGCTTTAATATCTGTGAAATGTTCACTTAAATTGAGGAAAATTAGAATCTCAGGTACAATTCTTTTTATTCGAATACTTCGAGTTGAATCTTAAACTCATATTACTGATATTTTAAATTAAAGGTGGTTGAAGTGGGAATTATTCATTTAATTTTAATCTGAATAAGCATTAAGAATATATACGTTGTCGTGGACATCGATTCACTTACAACCACGAAGAGGGATCAATGAAAAACTCATCAACGAGTTTTCCATTAATTCTTTTGCTTTTGGAACTCAATGTTAAATTTAACCTCCATGTTAAATATGGGAGCGGATTGCAAAATGTTGTACCGTTTCTCCAATTGCGCATTTATGAATTTATTTCTTCCTCATAATCACTTTTTTCGCATACGACAGATGGCAACATGCGATTCCTTTATGAACTCATTTTCAAATGGGTCGCCTACAGTTGTAATCAATTTGCGCAGTAATAGATTTTGCGTTAGCCGACTAATTATTTGTTTTATTCATCCACCGAATTACTAATATTTTGACTGAAAAAATTGCGACACAAATCAAGTAAAGAGTCAATGTTTTCTTTTTATTTTTTTATTCTCTTTCAAATAAATCTTTTATCGTATGTGACTTTGTAATGATGATCCACGAGAAAGCGCAAACGTAATGCTTTGGAAAAAAAAACCTAGAATCTCTTGAATACTTATTGCTGAACACATTGCTTTTTGTAAACTCTTCCTATTTTTATTTGACTATATTCGTAAATTTTTTTATCTTAACATTTTTGTCATTTATGTAATTGCTCAAAAATTTCAGATAACGTTTAATTAATAATTAAACGCTTAGGTTAAATAGTAATTCACTTAAATGTAAATAATTATTCTTAATAGTATTTTTAATATCATCCTGTGTAGTCAAAATTATTTCACATTTTTATATCCATATCCTACTTCTGCTACGCAATAGCTGTTCATAAAGATCTTAAAAACGCAGTTTCTGCCTCTTTATTTTAAACAACGATAAAATTCCAAGGTCTACTCGTAATCTGGAGCTGTGTTAAAAGAGAATAATGCAATCAATACCACAGCAGTTGAACAGCTATTAGCATATATAAATTCTAAAATGGGATGGTCTTCAGCTGCAAGTGGATTAAATCCACTCCCATTTAATAAACGAGCAATCCATTTAAAAACTGGTCTATTAGTAAAATTTTTGCTATAAAATCCATACAGTAGAGATACTTTATATCCAAAAGTATTCTTCAGAATTATAAATTGATATAAATATTTCATTCTTAATTAAAATTATTAATAAAGATGTAAATTTTCGAATATACATACAATCATTAATTTACTTTATTCTTTTAGGTGCTTATATTCTGAAAATATTGTGGTTTAATAACCCAAACAATCGTTAATGTTTTTCCTGTGTAATATTACAAATTATTTTTGATCAGCTTAATTATTCTTGTAACTGTATCTCTTCTACTCACTAAAATAGAATAGAGTTTGTAGATGTATATTTTGATTTCTTGATTCACACAGTTTTAGATATTCTTTGATGAAATAGCATTTAAAGAAGGCTAATGCTGAAACATCCAGTAAAAAGAATATACATTGTTTGGTTTTTATTTTTCCATTTAAAAGACAATCTTTAATGGGTAATTTAAATAATCCGTAAGCAAACATTCTTCTGTAAGAAATGAATGTACTTTTCACAAGATTATTGACCACGCTTTATCGTTAGATATTTATGATGATTAGTACTTCAGAGAGTTGTTATTATCGTAAATATATATTTACAATTTTTAATCTAACTGTTGAAATATTTATAATTCTAAATAATAGTTTTATCTGTCTGCAAATAAAAAGTAAACTATATGAAAAACAACAATATTTTAATCTGGCCTGTATGTTGATAAAAAAATGCAGGATCAGCCCAAACTATCATCGTTATGATAAATGATTTTTTTATAAATGAATCGATCAGAAATCCAATGTCAAATTAAACGCAAAGAATTCATTTCCTTTCAATTATGTATACCATCTGACACAAGTTTCTACTCGGCATGCCATTATGATTCATAGTACGCCTCCTGATTCTGTGTTGTTAAAAATAAATAACAGATTAATAACTTAGCCATTTGTAATTTCGCCCAGGGTTCAATTTATACCAAAAAGAATATTTTTGACTGTAATTAATTGCTATGCATAAGCCATACGAAACGAGTGTGGTTTTGGTTTATCTCTCTATAAAATTAATTTTCAATAAAAAGTTATTGAGCCGGAGTCTCCTCTTAAAAAAAATTTCGAACCACTACAAACATCCATGTCCAAAATAGAGATTTTACAATTCTGCAAAAATCCATGTATAACAGCTATGGTAATTTCACAGTAATTGTTATGTAACATATGAAATAGGAAACGATTATTATTTGCACTGATTCATATTGGAGGTAATGAGAATTTAAGAAAACTGTGAATTCAAGTTATTTATATTTGATAACGTTCCTCCACTATTTCATACGTATGCACAATTTCTTATTTGTTGTGGAAGCTAAAATTTAATAATTTGGAATACAATTCTTAAAAAGCGCTTAAATGATTTCGACGATTAAAGTCACAGATTTATCGAAAACTCATGTAATCTTAGTTTAAAAGTTGTTTAAAAGGTTTAAAGTTTAAGGATTGCTATTCCTTTGATTACCGAAAATATTTGTTTTGTTAAATACTTTTATTTAGTAAATAAAAGTATTTAACAAAACAAATTTAATATCTTTCGGTATTTTTATTGTTAAATGAAAATAGGGCCCTGTTCAAATAGATATTTAAGAAAGAAAAGCAAGTGCCACTTTTTCCAAAACTTAAAGCAAATTCATTCTATGAAGCTGCATATATCACTATTTTACAAATGCAGACTTTGCATTGCGTTTTTGAGAAATGCTTTATTTAATTAATTGGTTTATTTACATATTTATATTAGATATGAAATGAATTTCCTTATGTTCAATCAACTGCCTTAAAAGTCTGCAAAGTCTCAGCATAAATCTTAAGCTTAGTTATGAATCTTCATCTTCTTATTTATAAATCTTAGCGCACAATATACATATTTGAGGTAGCTTTCAAGTACTGAATAATATATTCCTATACACCCGCAGTCATTTTTTAGTTTTTTTTCCCAAAGAATAGAATATTTTGTTATATATATGATAGATATGATGAAATTGATCTGTTTTTCTTTAATTTGCTGCAATAAAAATATAATACTTTTGTTGCTTCACTTTAGTAAAATATGAGCAAATTTTAAAAATTCAGCATAACAATTCAGTTTATATCAGAATCTAATTTAATTTTTCCCATTTATATGCAGTCTTCACAAAATATATAATTAGATACATTCTTAACCTTCTTAGAGTTTAACATTTAGAAAAGGTGAGCATTAAAAAGATTTCTTTCATAAAGGTTGTACATAGAAATGCAAAGGAATCAAAGTTTGAAAACGCTGAGACTGAAAGATTTATTCTTCCGTAATTTTCAGAGATGAATAGGTAACAAAAAAAATCCCAGATACAGTTAATGTTAAGATTGTAAACTCTTTTACTTTTTCTTAAATTTTAAATATAAATAACTAAAAATCGCATATTCTGAAATTGCTATGATTGTAATTTCTTTTTGTAATTTTCTGACATAAAACAATAGCAAAACGTTGATAACAGGTTTGGAAAGTGCCTATGATTGAAAGCTTTGAATCTCCTACAAGAGAGCTTCAAGGAACAAATAGAATGAAACAAAAATATCAAATTTAAGAATACTCTATTTGAAAGTTTTTATTCTGTATTTTTCTGACATAACAAATAATTACAAATTTAGAAAATGCTATGATTGAGATTCTTAAAATGCTATATAACTAAAATTATTTTCTTTACTAGTTTTCTATTTCAAAATAGTATTAAAAAAATAGCAGACTTAAAAAAATGCTGTGTTTGGAAGCTTTTTTATTCTTTTCTAACTTTGCAACTTAAATAAAACAAAAGCTCTCAGATTTTGAAAACACGATGATTAAAAGTTTTTATTGTTTTGCTCAATTTTTAGAGGTAAACAGTAACAAAAAAGGATCACTAAAATTGCTTTGACACGAAGCTTTCATTGTTTTAATTTTCTTCCGTAAAAAAAGTAACAAAACGTTATTTCAGATTTAGAAGATGTTATTTTACGAAGCTTTTATTCTCTATTAATCTCCTGATATAAAATACTATGAAAACAAGAAGAAGAATCATAAGTTTAAAAAATGATATGCTTAGAAGCAAATGAAAGTAAAAAAAAAATTAGATGTAGAATTTTCAATTACTATAAGCTTTTATTTTTTTCTTGATTTCCAAACAAACTTAGTAACAAAGAATCATAGGTTTTGAAAATTATATCAGAGGGAACTTTCATTCTTTTATAACTTCTAAACTTTATGAGAATAGGTAGAAAAAATTACGTTGTCTTCGAATAAAGATGGCAAAGTAAATGTTACTGACTTATTCTGTGTAGCGCTTTAGGTAATTCATAAAACTTAAATATAGCTGCAATTTTGAATCAGCATCAGGTATCACTATCATTATTTTTATCATAAGCTACTACTTATTTCTTCTGCGATACATACTTTTGATAAGTTTAATTGAAATATGTAGCACAGTTTCTAATCGCAAAAATCTTTCTATTCAATTTTTATTAGAAATGCTCCGTCCCGAAATATTTTAATTATTCTGGAAATTGTTATTTGTTAAGAACTTCATAGATGGGTCTATTTTTTTTTAACTTATAGCAATGATCCAGACATAAAAATAATTTCGAAAAATTGCTGTATCAAAATAAAAATCTCTTTCTATGAGAAAATCGATATCTATTTTATAGCAAAAAATCAATTTGCAATATATTCGGTATTCATTTAAGAAAACTATATTTCTCTCATTGGATAATTAACATTTTATTAAAAAGAATTTGAACCATTCTATAAGTTCCAATATTTAATAATCTTAAAAGTATAAGTGCAATTTTTTCAGGTGCGTTGATTTCATTTCATCTAAAAAAGCATCTTACCAGAAACAGTAATGACATTTTATGGAAAATCTTTAAATTATTTCGTATGGTATTTAAAATTTTTTTTATGTTATGTATCTTAAATTTTGATCATACTAGTTTTCATTCCTTTGTACCTAAAATAGTAACGACATTTTATGCAAAAATAATAATAATAATTTGGAATGCTTTAGTTTTTAACTCATAGCAAATGATCTAATAAATATTATTTTCAAATATTAATGTTATGTTTTTTGTCACTCTATACATAGTACAAATTTTTGGTTCAAGCTTTCGGTTATAGCCCTGTTTCCCCGTTTGATAATAACAGCTTGGGGTGAATGGATACAAATTACGCCATAAAACAGTATTTTATTCTTAAACATATATTTTTTCTATGTTATCACTAAAATAATTTCTATTGACGTCATATTCTTACGTCACATTTTTCCTATAACTGCTACTAATCTTAAGTTTTATGAGATTGGATGAAAGTTCATTTTATATTGGAAAATTACTTTATGTTGAAAAATAAATTCTTTGACAGCGGTACTTCTTCACCAAATCTTAATCATTTATGTAAATTTCATGATTCAATTATCCCTCTCATTGCAAATGTACCGAGACAAACAATGTATTTGTTTTAATTAATATTTTTTATAATCTTTGATGATAAGTATTTTTTCGAAATGATCAAAATGAATACTTTCTGCAATTTGCATACGTATTTAATTTTTGCATGAATTTAAGCTCCGTATTATTTCTGGTGTTAATAAAACACATGAATAGCTTTAGATACTAAAAATAAATCACATTTTTAGTGTGAACACAACTGTAAATTTTAAATAAATTTTACTTTAAATTTCAAATAAACTTTTACTTCTTAATTAAACTTTAATTAGTTATCTGAGTGTCATACAGGGATCTGTTTATTTTTCTCTAGTTAAAAATTAAATGACTGATAGTACATAATAAATTAGGTTGAATTTCATAAATTAAATAGATCTTTTAATGAATTATAATTTTTTTTTTGTTTTACATGATATTTAAATTTTTTTCCACACTCTTGTATAATTTCTGGTATTTATAAACATCTATTTTATTTTACTTAAGAAAGTAGTATAATCAAAACTTACAAATATTTTTTACATGATTTAAAAATATTATTCCAGCTACATTTTTGAAGAAAACACAAAAAAATTACGCAATATAGCTTAATATTGTATCCATCAATTACATATGCAAACATTTAACTTTTTTTATTGTTATGTTTAGTGGATTGAGAAAAAGAAAAAAAAAATTCCATTTTTTTTCAAAGATTTATCTATTTTGTTTTCCTTTTGTTAAATTTAATTTTTAACTTAATTTATTTTTTACATACTTTTTTCTTTACTTCGAATTTTTTTCATGAATATTTTTCTAAGGTATTCTAAATGATTTATCTTGTTCTTAGTAAGAACTTTTCTTTGTTTAAAATATCTCTTTTGGTTTGTGTTTAATTTGCTATATTTGTTTATATTGGTAAAGAATCTGCATTGTTATATCACATTGAGTACTTATACAATTTTTACTGTATTTAAAAACAAAGTAATTATTTTTAAACTTTATTTTATTTATTGCCATGTGTTTATAATTACATCTTTAGGTATTTAACATCATAGAGATGTATTCTTAAATACTACTAAAAAATTATTTATTTATTTTATTCTTTTCTGCATATTTAATGCTTTCATTTTATATTCCTATAATTTGTATTTAATAATCTTTAAAACTTGTGTGTATTTTCTATGATGCATTAGGTATTTATTTGACAATGAAAAAATTTAAAACAATGTTATCTAGCTAAAATATTAATATTTCTTCCATAAATATTATAAAACAAGGGTGGACATTAAGGAGACCGCGATCGACTGATGGACACTAACACATTTTGAGGTGATCGCTAACCCAAATTTTCCGTTCACTTAAAGATATACCTGTTTTACCCCCGATAATTATTGAAAGTGATCACAACAATAATAAAAAAATTAAAAGTGGCTCGTGGCCCAGAAAGGTGTGCCCATCCTTGCTCTAAATAGTACCACTTAAGCATCTTTCAAAGGATATTCTTATATGTTATGAAATTAAAAGTGTGATCAGTACTCCAATACTTGATAATCCTTTTTGGTTTACTTACTGAAAATTAGGGAAAGGGTATAAATTTGTAATGGTTAAGCATTTGTCCTGATTTAGCAAAAAAACAAAATACGTAATATTTGAAATATTTCATTATTGATTTGTCTTGTATCTAAATTCTTTAGTTGATTATTTTATTAATGTATATTTTCGAATCTAGAAAGCATTTAATAATAATTTTAATTTTTTATTTATTGATCAAAATCTGAAATGAATATTGATTGTTTTTAATATGCTTTCATGTATAACATTAAAATTAAAAGTATGTTTAATTTTGAAATTTTGTGATTACAGTGTTTATAATTAATTTAAACTTTAATGAAGCTGATTTGAATTCCTTGCAGATTTTTATTTATGACACAATTAATTTCACCAATATAGATTCCACTACAGAACTTTTCTCGATTAAAGTACAGAGGCATGTGATTCTTTTCTTTATTTTTTTAGAATGTCATTTCTGCGTAAGCGCTGGATGGAAAGCAAACTATGTGCACCAGCAGATCCCTTAGTTTTCCTACATTCACACAATGTAATTACTTTCGAAAAATAATGACTTCTTCTTTTATTTCTAAAATCTTCTTTTTATCTATTGCTGCTTACGCATTTATGCTTCACCCAGTGCATGGCCGATAAGTAGTGCATTTGAATAGCAAAATAAAAAAAATGTCCCAATTTTTATGTGTAATAATTTCGTTACTAGGAAATTTTTATGTGTAATAATTTCGTTGCTAGCGTTCATCATTTCAATCAATTTGATTTTGATTGATTTATATTGAAGCCTTTTTTTATAATACGATGTAACGTTTTCCATAAAGCTGCACAAATAGTGAATATTGCTTAAAAAAAAAGTTGTACATAAGTCTTTTGAAAATTGCAATTTTTTCCCGGAGTGAAGTACAGGTTTTGTATTGTAAGTTCAGTCCCGCCAAAAGTTGGCGCCCTTTGTCCGCTAGTGTACGCCTAATAGTATGCAATATTTATGAATATGCATATATCTTTTCGGTAATGGAATTCAACTTTTTATAAAATAAGAAAAATATCGAATAATAATTATGATAAATACGCAGTTATATATAAATACCTAGTATTTAAATATAATTCCGGTTGTGCTCTCAAAGAAAAGCTTATATCTGATTTTTTTGTAAATCATTAAATATGCAGACAAGATTATCGTCCGGGTAAAAGTTCTTGGCGACGTTAATGACTGCGATGGAATATTTCCAAAACATTATTGACTGGAGGAAGAAAGAGATGAGTCATCATATGCTGTTAACCTTTCCCTTCTCCGGAGCAAGGTGTGGCGCCATGTTTATCATCGGTGCAGAATATTTTCATCGGATAAAAAAAATAATATTTTATTCTCTAGAAAAATAAACAATAAATTTGTGGCAACAGTGACCTGTAAAAAATAACACTGAAAGAAATGAATCTATAAAAATGAAAGTTCGCGGAGTGATTTCTATATTCTGTAAAATAGCATAGGTTCTGATTACAGAGTTTCGAATTTCTTTTCCGTTGTTTACTTCCTGGCTTACTATTTTGCATATTTGTTTTGTGATAAATAAGAATTTTAACACCGATAAATATCTTAATGAATCCTGAAGTTATGGAAAGTAAAACTCTAGTGATAAGAATTGCAGAAATTCTTTTAGCAAAGGAATTGTTATATCTTTCTTGTACTGATAAAGAAATTCAGAGGGCCCACAAAAATCTTTTATAGTAGGAAATTACACTTGAAATATTAAAAGAAATTTTACAGCAACCTTCATTTATTAAAAAAAACTTTTATATATTTTCAGGATACGCTCAATAGGCTTTAATATAAAGACAGTGAATTCTCAACTAATTCCTATGCTTTAGGAAATTATGAAAGGAAATTAGTTTTCCTTATATTACACGGTTCAGTACATAGCAAAATAAAGGAAAATTTTATAAGAACGATTGAACAAAATAATATCCTGAAAAATATTAACATTATTCAAAGAAATAAATTTTGTGTACAATTTTACAAAACTAAAGTTACTGCTTAATTTGTGTGTACTATCGTATCCAAAATTAATTAATAAATTTTGTGTGACTCACCACGATTTTAATTTATTTTAGTTGATACGAACTAAAGGAAAATTTTGTTCTCATGAGTATTGCTTTATTTACTTTATTAAGAAAAATTAAGGAATTTCAGTATTCTTTCCTTCAATTTTTTTATTTGTCTTATTTATTTACTCATTCATTTTTTTTGGATGTTTGATAAAAGAAGAGTGCCTTTAAATCCTGTTGTAAAACTAGTATATAAATTGATTAGCTCATTATCCTTAAATCAAATAATATATATAATATGATATATGAATAGTATAAAAAATAGTAAAATAATATAATTAAAATAGAAATAGGAATAAAACAATAAATGAATAAACTAATATAAAACTTTATTAAATGATAAAATCCTGACAGATTAGCACTTTATCCTTCATTGCTTTGATTCCTCTCTAGGTTGTAGCTGTTTGTTGTGATTTAAAATCCATTTTTATAATATTCCTTTTTAAAAATCTAAATATAGATATCAGTAAAATAGTATAAATAATTTTTTTAACTGCATTCAAGTTTTACTCTGAATTTTTCATTTATAATTTTAGTAATTTTTTGTTAATTTAAGATTTCGTTCTTGTTTTATATTTAACTCTGTTTCTGATTTTTATTTGGGTGAAAATCCTAATCTGTATGTTTTTCTTATAAATAAATAAATTAGTAACAAAACATTTTTCGCAAGTCCGATGCGGTTTCGATGTCTTCCGTAACCGACCGAAAAAGCTGATTCACATTAAAAATTTATGTGATTAAATATTCCAGAAGTGATTGGGTTGACATTCTGTAAGTCCACTGGTATGGAAGATTAAAAAGAAGAGCTGCTGCTTAGTTTATTCCCTCCGTTTTTGATTGCAAGTGAATTGCAATCTTCAATGTGATGGATGGTGTTATGAGGTTTCGGTAATAGGAAGAGGAATAGCGACACAATAATGTAATTCACATCAAAAATATCATAACTTTTGTCAGTATTTCGTAAACGGTGGTTCTCCATGATGTAATTACAAACTTTCTGGACAAATAGTGGGGCTCATTTAATTGTAAGATTGCGTTATTCGAAGTGGAATGTCGCGGGTTTGATTCCATTCATTGTTGAACCACGGGAGATGCATGTTGCGTTTCTAATTTTTAAAATGGCGCATTTATCGGGGTGGTGATTTTAAGTTTACCGAGATTCCTCTCTTTCATAAATAGTGGGTGAGCACAACCCATTACCTACGAAATATATTTCCGTACAGCTACACACCATGGCCTTCAACTCATGATCTACCTATTCCGGGGTGTCAAAATATTTCATTCATGATGAGATTTTTCAATACTGACGAATATGTTCTTGAATTTTTACAGATTTCAAGAAAATTAATGTTATTTTACACGTGACTATTTCTTATAGCGTGACCGAATACTTATTGAAGGATATGATGAAATGCACTGTCGGTATTCAGTTGCTCTTCCCTCAACCCGGGGGTCCATGTTTTCCGCTTTCTTGAGAAATTGTTGCAAAATGAGCGCGCGATGGTTCCAGAAGTTCTGACAGATCGTTTTTAGGTGCTCAATTTCTGGCAACAAGTTGTTTTGTTTGCTCACCCTTCTTCAAGGATACCCATCGTGCGTGAATGAAGGTCGGATATGCTCGCTTTCGGCACACGCGCCTGCCGTCATTTAATACCCCAGAATGGAGAATTTATTTACTTTTCCGCGTATTTCCTAACAAGCTTTAAGTCTTTTTCTAGAGACAAACAGACAACGTTGTCGCCTTCTATCTTTAATTAATTTCGCAGAGCTCACTTTCGTTCGAAACTGGTTTCTATTGACTAAGAATGAATACACTCGTCTGCCAAGGATCATGGAAAATTGAATTCGAAAATTACAACTTAGGTTGTAACAAGTTAATGAACTCTCTCTCTCTCTCTTTCGTGTTTGTTTGTATATTCAATTATTCAATATATTTATATACATTTAATGTGATAAATAAAAAAAGGAAAGCTCAATTCATTCAATTCCTTTTTGCTAAAATCTGTTGCTGAATGTGAACGAACTTTATGCTGACTTAATTTATTTGTTGTACAGAAGTTTTAATACAATGGAATTCCTGGTTATAAATATTCTGTTAATGGGAGTTTTCTCAATACTTTATAAAACTTTATTCGCAATGAGATTTTCATTATTTAGTTTCACCGTCTATATTTATTGTTTTGAAATTTAATTATAATAGAATTACTGGAATAATTGTATACAGTTTTGAAAATATGCTCTATAAAGTTTTTGCTGTTCTAAAATTTTCGTTATATGGGTATTTAACTGTAATATTGCATTTGATCATAATTATAGTGTTAACAATTCCACCGAGACTTAAATAAATTTTCTTCACTCTAAAATTTGCGTTGTATCAGCCGCTTGAAAATTTAGTCGTTTTATTGAAATTTAATTATATTAAAACTTTTCTGACTGTAAATACTATGTTGAGAGCTTCTCCGTTGTTTTCACAGAATTCCGCTGTTCTTAAATTTTCAATGCATTAATATTTACTTGAAAGGCACATATGACAAATGATGTACTGCTGACAATTTCCTTAGAAAGTTAGAAAATATTTATTAAACTGAAATTTCTGTTGTTTTAGTTGCTAAAATTCATTCTGTGCATTGAAAATTCGTTCTTGGGGAACTTGCCGATAAACTTAATCTTATAAAGAGTTCTACCTGAATTATGTGAATTTTCTGTTGTACTGAAACTATCACTGCATTAGTGACTCAGATTTATTCATAATATCAAAATTTAATTGAAATGTAATTTCCACTGCTTTAAATTATATTTTACGAATTTCCACGTCATTTCTGAAAGTTTCTTCCTGCTAAAAGTTTCATCGTATTACTCATTTAAAATTTTTAATTGAAATAAAATTTCTAATGATAAATGTTAATGAGAATATCTGAATTTATAGGAAACATTTTTCGGCATACTTTAGTTTATATTATATCGGGTCCCAAAACGTAAAGTTATTTTAAAATTTTATTATGATTATAAGAAATTCAGTTGACAATTTTATTTATTTTTATTATATAGAAGTATTCTTAATACCCGATTTTGCTCTAATGAGATTTCAAATGAATTTTTTCAAAGTTAGTTTCTTTCTGGCTTTGTTTCTGTTAATAATAAGAAGAAATAAAACACCAATAAGATGAAAAATTATAAATAATTTACTTACCAGGAAGAAGACTACATAGTTATTTTGACATTCTATCGACAGACATTACTACAAATATTTTCCAATTAATCGATGATGAAGAATGATTGTTTTGAGATTGTTTTCGCCTACAGATTTGCGCAAGAAGTGCCAATGAAGTCTGTCACCATTTCACACCTGTCAACAGTAAATACATCTGTAGCCATACCTGGAATACAATGAATCAGTGAAAAGGTTCGCGTATTATGTTCCAACTTCACTAGACATTGAATTTTTTTTCTTATTCTTTGAGACAAGAAAAGATTATATAACGGACTTTATTTTTCGTAATAATTACTATATAAATTTCAATCTGTATTCTATAAAAACCTGGTAAGTAATGATTGTTTTCTTTTCTGTACAAATAAATTATTCTGCAGATCTAATAATTAATGCTATTCCACATAAGCTGTAAGTATGGGACAGCATTGATTGTTATATGCTATTACATATATTTTTTCTGATGCAATGAGCACATGTAACTCTACGTTCTGTGTATCGCTCAACCACGTACACATGTTTTTTCATAACTTTAAATGGATATAAAAGCACGTTAAACCTTTCAACAAATGAAATTGTTTTGGAATATTTGTTATAAATTTTTTCAAGTTATAAGTTTGTAAATGAATTATAATTTAATTTGAAATTAAATATTAGTCGTATTCAATAAATTCTGTGCATGGAATGAGAAATAAATTCATCACAGACTTAAATCTAGGCATGCACTCTTTTCTGTGCTCTAAAAAATAATTATATATTCTTATATTAATTGACAAGGATTAATATTCTCGATTTCCTAAATGCTTTGTGGCGCCATTAGTTTGAACGTATACATATTAGTAAAATTGATATATATTATAATACATACGATATATTGTCTTAAACATGTGCGCTAATCTTATGTATTTATGAAAACATTCAGATAGATTATGTACTCATCTCATTAATATATATATATATATATATATATATATATATATATATATATATATATATATAATTATCACACAATTTTCAATAATTTAAAAAAATTATCGCAACACCTAAATGTACAATATATACTGAATTATTATTGACAATTAATTTAGATTTTATAATGATATAATGATATTAAAAATCGATGAAATTGTTTTTGACATTTAAACAAAAGTCTCAAAATGGGCACCGTTTACTCTGGAATTTATAAAAATATTTCTCGCTTAGACATAAAAGACTTCTATATCTGATTGTTTAAAAAATAGTAATTATTTATATTTTTGCACTGTAGTGGCATATTTGGAAAGATATTCATTAATTTTTACTGACTTCTCGATTAATGTCCAGCATATAATGCATTTTTTAAAATTATTTCTTGTGGCATTTTTAAAAATAATGAAGATAGCTCGCAGTACAAATGTTTTTTGAACAAATGTCCGACAGATATCAATGTAAAGGGATTACATAAAAAAAAAATAAATAAATAAATAAAAAAACCAAATGAGTAATGGATGACGCACTCCATCATTAATGATAATCAATGAATAGAAATCAAAAGCAATAAAACCTGTATTTATTACGAAATAAAAAAGAATACAAAAAAAGTTTAGGGCTATAAAAAATGTCAATAAGAATCATTCATTGAACACCAAGGAAACGGTTATAAGCTTGGGACTTATGGCCTAGGAACCAGATTTTATTGCGACGTCCTATAAACAGGGGACAATGAATTCTTTGTGCAGTCGAAACCTTCACTATGCAAGATGGGAAATGACTCGATACAAATTTATTTTCCTTAAGTTCGAGCAAAAGGTCCCAGTCTGTGTTCCACAACCCCTCTGAGATGCATTAAACTCCACTTTTTTTTTTTTTTTTTTGACTATCAAGTAACTTTTTTGTGATATGGTTATGGTGTACAGAAACGATATGATGAAACAGAAACAAAATCGTATAATTTTTATATTAGATATATATTTCCTGGAATTTGATTTAAATAATTAATAATTAGCATTCACATAATTTTCGTTCTAGCTCAAGAAATAGAATTAATAATTTATCTTTTGACTAAAAAGAATAAATTTATTACAGGAAAGAATAATATATACAAAGAGTATCTGAAAAGAAAAAATTTCTTCAATTTCTTGATCTATGTGTTTATGGTTATAAATTTTTTCTGCTTGTTTTATTTTAAATCAATGAAATCCTGAAAGTATGTTTCGATATTACACGATAGATTTAGTTAATGAAAAGTTAATTTTAGTCTAAGATAATAATTGCATGCATGGTTTTTGTATATTGTCCTGCAAAATAATAAACAAATTTTCTCTATAAATTTCATAAAAAAAATCTTATCTAAAACATTGCTCATTTTCGTTGAATATGCATTGAGTTTATTGAGAAATATACTGTTGAAAAGGGTATGCATATTTTATTATGTATTTGTATTAATCATATGGAAACTTGATATTTTCTATCCGCCAAAAAATTATTCTCAGATATCAGCAATTGATATATTAAATATATTTTATTTAAAGACATTTTACAGATACTGTTAGTTGTGTACAAATGATACCAATAATTAGAAAATGGGCTCTAATATGAATTAATTGGAATAAAATTTCATAAATTCTACACAATGGAACGATATGATGTTAAAAATCGAATATTTAAAAACTATTTTTAAATTTATTGGAAATAGCAAATGGAAATTTATTAAGCATAAATACTGTTTCAAGCTATTTGATTCATTAAAAAAACTTTCATTTTTGATTGGGAAAAATTATTTTTCATTTTTCTATTCAAATTATCTATGTATGCAGATTTCAAATGCATAAATGATTCCAGAATAAATTTTGAGAAAATGATCGTAAATGATGGGAAAATATATTTTCCTGTAAGACTTTAAGATTATGAAAGTTCAGTCGTTAAAAGATTATCACTTCTACCAGAAGATGCCACATAACTATATTAAATTATATTCAATGCATAGATAATAATTTAAAGGTAAATCATTTTGCTTTAATTATCGGTTTCTTTTTTAATATTCCTTGGTCACTTTTTATTCTATTTTGTTCAAGATCTAAAAGAGATCTCATAATAGTTTATGCGCTAATGCAAACTTCTACACCCCTGTGGATATATTTTAACATTGTAAATTATCAATAAGATATTGTTTATTATTATTATTTTATATATACACACACAGCGCCCACCCTATCTAGTGATTAGAGTGCCAGACTGAGGATAGGGAAGTTCTGAGTTCGAATCCCCCAGTTCTGGCATGGATGTACTTTCTCTCTCTATCTCCCCTGTCTTTGCCCTTTTTTTGTAAGAATGGGTTGTGAATGGATGCCTATTCTATAAACGGGTTCCTATGGTATGTGTGTACTGAGGAAGTCGGACTCCACTCTAAATTACGGTTCAGTTGAAAAAGTGGAACAGCGCACCCCATGATATCAGCCTAGCTAACGCAAGACAACAACAGCAACATACAAACTCACACTTAGTTTTAAATCCAGTTCTCTTTTGTCAGCAATTTTTCAAAATAAAAATATTGCAAATTACTAATACACAATATTGTATAATATTAACAAGTTTACCTGCTTTTTTAGTAATTTACACTATAGGTTACCTAGTGAAGTTCTCAAATATTTTTTCATATAATTATCAATGCAATAACGTATTTTACCAATAATTCCGATACACTTATTAATAATTTACAACATCTAGTTTATTGGTAGCATAAGAAGTAAAAGATATTTTTGATCTTTATTTTGTTTTCATTTTTTTATGATTTTATTATATTTTAATGGGTGTAATTTTTATTAAATATAATGGAAAAATTTCTACTAAAATCCCGAGTTAAGTAAAATAATGATCTTCCTCCAGATTCACTTTTGTAATATTCAGATGAAAACCCCCAAAAAGAGAGACCAAAAGGAGAATTTAAAAATCCCTTTGGAGATTTGCATGTAACCCATCCCCCATTGTTTACGCTCTTTAAAATCGAGTAGCTTGTCATCACTTCCCTATAATAAAAGTCAAGTCGCTTCAATGCCAGAAGAATTTGCATCTCAATTTGCGTAAGTTGTCAACCGGTTCTTCCGAAGGTCTTTGTGAGGGTTCAATGCTTCCCCAAATGCAAGTGAGAGTCCAATATAATTTACTTTAATTATCCGTTGTTGTGGAAGAATAACCGGATGCATGGCAGAGAAAGCACATGCTGAAGGCGCATGCACTTTGAAAGTCGCTTTTTCCGACGATGCAAAAACATTTTTGTCTTATTTCTAATAGCTTCCATAGCACGATATTTTTCCCATAACCCGAGCAGCTCCCGGAAAAACCATCAATATTGACAACTTTTGCCTCCGTTCAAAGAAACGACGAGTAAGTTCCCCAACAAGTTTTTTATTGTTAATAATTGTAAATCATTTTTCTTCACGGTTCATTCATTTGTTGTCAGATATTCATTAGATGAATGTTTAAAAGTTACAATGTGTAGCACTTATTTTAAGCCAAAGAAAACATTTTTGTAATGTATTCAAATATAAAAATGATATGAATAAAAGGTATCATGATTTAAAATCCTTAAGTGTTAATACTTGATTTTTTTTATTTCTCGATGTGTAGTTGGTATTCAAATGCGAACTTCAACATCCAAGGTGTTTTTGATTATAAAAAAAATCTTTGTCTTCGTAAACATCAAAACACAGATATTACTACCTCTCATATATGATATATGTTACTTTTACAATACTAACGTACATTTGATTTCTTGATAAAAATAATATTTACAGCCTCGAATTTAATAGTCAGGTATAAACAAATTTAGTACAATGAATAAAACTAAATATGTTTATTGTATTGAATATTTTTTATTGTCCATAAACTTGTTTATTGTATCAAATTCTTCGCGGGATACCGAAATTAGTGTGTGTAGATTTTATCAAATCCATCTGTAGCTTTATAAACCATATTCAATATTTATTATTTATAATAAAATTAATATTTATTATCGATCAATATTTATTATAAACCATACCCAATATTAGATAAATTATGAACTGTACCCCGTATTTATTAAGCTTTTATTGTAATGAAAATTTTATTATTTTGGGTCTGATTTTACAAGGAGTTTTATTATATAAGCGTTTCCTCAAGATATTTTCTAATAAAATAAAATATTTATACATATATCAAATATGGAAATCATATTAAATTTAATTCAATTCAAAATAGTGTAAAGAAGATACAGTTTAAAAATTTGATAAAAGAACGAAAAAAGTTTTTAAATTTACATAACCCCAAAAAATTTACATTTAATCATCCATCTCATTATTTTTGCAAAACATTTTTCCAAAAATAAGCTTCTCTTTTATAAAAAAAAATTGTTCGTATTGTTATGATGAATTTTTTGTTGATTAAAATTACCTGGTTATAGCAGTTAGCATTCTATTTTATTTTATGATCAGTCCGAGTTTTATCACAAAAGAAAAATCTTTCATTTTGATTAGGATTATTTTTTTCGGTTAAATTGTGAAATATTATTTTATTAACGTATTGTACAATAGGTTTCCCACTACATTTTTCCGCTAACCAAAGCTGCTAATAATTTCGAACACGGTTATATGACGAGGTTGACATCTCAGCTGGGAATCTTCTGTCCCAGACACAGCACCTGAGGAGCATTAGATCTTATGGAACTTTTGATAAACAGTCGGTATGCACGATCGTCTATGACTGAATCAGATGGAACCGACGAACTTCTACTCACTTTTACCCACCAAAATCTTTTGAAAGTGTTGTTTGCTTTTATTATTTTAGAATATCGAATAGTCTATTGTTCAATTAAGATTAACATTTTTATGGAGCCGTAGTATTTTAGCAGTAATACCTCTCTTGTGATCGGGAAATGGTGAAATCTATACTCGAATCAAAGACCATCATTATGTATAAAAATGTGCAACTACGTTGCTTTTACTTATTTTATGGGGGGGGGGAATGTGGATCACTACAAGTTCTACGTAAAAAAATGCAAAATATGTATATTTTTACAATAATTATGGGTGTTGTAGAGAATCAGATTTCTCTGCTTATAATGTCGCAGAAACGTTCGATGAGTTTTATATTGCACGCCGATGTACATTTTATATATTATCATTAACGTTTGTAAAGTTTATTATTGATACTTATGTATGTGTTGTAATGATTATGATGTGTATGTTATCAATATTTTGAAAACTTTTTAATAAGTCAGCAATTTTTCTAATAGTTTTTCTATGCAAGCTGTTTCATAGAAATGATCGGAAAATACAAGATGTCATCTTATGGTCTACTGTTTTGAAATATCTAATTTGTTGGCATTTTTTTTCAGGAACGTTAATAATAAGGATTTTTACTGATTCATTTAATTGAAATGAAAATTTGGAAAAGAAGTACTCTTTATCCAAATTTTTGACATCGTAAATATTTTTCATAATTGTGTTTCATATTAATATAATTACGACGTATAGCATAATTCATAATTCTGCTATATATCGTAAATATGCTTCGTAAAATATTTTTCAAGAACTTTATAAGTGGTTTTTATCAATTTTTTTAGTATAATTTATGGAGATAAATGAAAATTCGGTACTCATCTAAACTATGAACCACGTTTAAAATGCTTGGTCTGTAAATAAATTTGCAGGAACATCATAGCAGTGATTTTTACTCATTAACACATTGAAAATATATGAAAATGAATGTCTGTGTCAAGCCTCATGCGACACATGGATTAAGGAATGTGATATGTGACTCATGTGACACACGGATTACGAATTTAACGAGTTTAACATGCTTCATAAATTCTTTTTCAGGAACTTTATAACAATGACTTTTATTGACTTACTCAATGTGAATTTAGGAAAATGAGTGAAAATGTAGACTCATGTGGCTTGTGTCAATCGGGACTCTTAACACATTTGGCATGGCATATATACATTTTTTCAGAAATATGTTACAATGAATTTTATTAAACTCACTTATTAATTAATTTTCAATTGCAATTTAAATTATCAATAAAAATATTGAACCTATTGGTAATTTACAATATTTCATTACGTAATGAATATTGTAACGTAATGAAATATTTACAATATTTCATTACGTAGTAAATATTGTAAATAATGCTCTATTATACAATATTATATTAATAACTTACTATATAACTATTTTATCGAAGCGCTATTAAAACTGTAAAACCTAAAACTATGAATTAATTGGTAATTCATAGTATTATGTTGGAAAATTTATACTTTTGCAATATTTATATATTTTCTCACTTGGAGTATTAGTGCTTGCATTTTGCGTAATTCGGCTCTGACTTCGTAATTCGTAAAACAGGCTCTGAATTTAATTTATAGTATTTATTACTATCCCGAATTAAATAAAACAAAATATTAATTAAAAAATTTAAAACCAAATAAAAGTTGCAATTAAATAATTTAATGTAAAATGATTATCTATGTATTTATTATTTAATGTTATTATATACTGATCATTTTGCGGAGTTTTTTTTTTATTCCTTATGAATACCTGAAATTAAATAAGCAAAAAAAATTTTTCCTAATGGAGGAAATTGTTATAATTAAATTAATTGGAAAATCGCAATTAGTGAAAATGTCAGCCTCATGGGAACCACAGACCAAATTTTAAATGACTCATTTATATAAATAGAATTTTTAGGAATTGTTAGGCATTGAGCTTCTCTAATTAAAATTAGAAAAATTCACTTTAATGTTTTAGAATTTCACACACAGGTATATGCATTTCAGTACATTACAATTTCAAATAATTTTAATACATCGCAATTTCTAAGTACATTTTAATCACATTTTGCAGAGTAAATTGTGATTCACTAACATTTAAAAGAATTAGCTGACAGCTCTGTTGTAATGGTATGAAACTTTCGGAACAAAGGAAACAATTTTTCTTAGGCGTGTGATGGATAAGTGCTTAAATTTCCAACTGGAAAAATAACTTTCTAACTTTATTGCTCAGCTATCACGACTTCATGTCACGTGATCGCCTTGTGTGTGTTAGAAATACTCAGAAATAAAGTGTCGCGCTCCAATGAGTGCCGTGTCATTTCGGTATTTCGAACACATAAAGCGCATTAGACAAATCGTTTTGTCCCAGGTGGAGGGACATAACTATAAATACATATTGAAACTAATTTAAAGATTATAATATCTATAGTACGCTATAATGCTTCCATCCCTCATTATGGTTACAAAAGCTTTGACGTTATTATTTTTTCATATTATATCGCTCTCTTCGACTGTCTATTTTCGTTACCCAAAGCCGCCAAACATAGCCAACTGCCTAGACATGCCGAAACATGTTAAATGATGAGGCTAACTGCTGTGCTGGCATCCTCTTTTCCGCTTCCCTTCATCAAGGGAAAGAAAATAGACCCTACAAAATATTTAAAGTTCAAAAAGGCTGTCAGTACGACAGTTTTCAAGTCGGGATAACATTAAACTCGGAACCTTTCGGATACAAGAATGATGCTTTCACACATCAAACAATCGCGGCCTCAGTATATATAGTTAAGTAGGTATATTTATTTTATTGGGCTTGTTTCTTCTATATGCCTATTTCTATGCTAAACTCAATTGATTATGATCAAATGATGTAATTATGAATTATCGTCAAGTACTTAAGTCATCTTAAATACTCTCCTTCTACTCCAAATGTGCATACGATATCAATGGAGAACATTCAACCCAACGCAAATTTACAGTGAGTAGCCCTTCTCTGCACGATAATCTTCATTAAAGTTAAGTACTAAGCCAATTATCTCTCGGATATAAGGAGGATAATTTTCCCTCCCAGCTACCATGATCTCAACTCTGATTTTTAATAAATCGATTTTCAAATTTGTCACGAATTTCGCCAGGGGGGGGGACGCTGCAGCGTACTCTTTCTTAAATGCTTTCATATTCTATACTTGCAGAAAATTCAAAAAGTAGTCACAAGAGAAATCAAAGTAAGTGAGCAGGTATTTGCTTGGGAATAGTTAATTTATTAAAAATTATTGTACCACATTTTAATTAAAAATGTGATTTGCTAAATCTTTTTTGAAACATTTAAATATTCAAAAAATAATAATTTATATCTTGTGTATTCTCAATAAAATGTTCCAAGTAGTTTTCCGTACTTTGGTACTTTTCAATACTTCGTGAGCTTGTTTTCCATTGCGGTTGTGATGTTTGTTAGGATTCCGAGTATACTTTAAGCTATATCCCGGTCGAATTAGACTACATGTGCAAAACGTGACCACACAGAGAATTAAATCTATCAATCAAAAGATTCAATATTTCTTTAGATAAAAACTCTGTCAACGTTATAAAAGCGGAAAGCTGGCAGTTAAATGGTTGGCATTTTGTCGTTGAGTTTGATTCTCACTTCGGGTATGGGGGTCTGCAGTGATTCGACTTTCACAGTAATTTCTGAATGATTAAATGTAGGATTGTGAAAATGATCGCGTGGAGATACAAAATTAATTTTCAGTATGGTATGAGTACTTTCGTAAATATTTTTTCTAAAGTAACTTAATTGCTTTTGAAAACTGTAGAACAAAATAACATATTTAAGAGTGATTAAGATTGTTAATATTTTATCATCTAATCAGGCATTTTTCTGGGGAGTCTTTTTCTTAATGCAGAAACAAAAGCATTTCTTATTATTCACTTCCTTAAAAAGAAAATAAGCACAATTTTAAATATTTTATATTTACTTTCAACTGAAATAAACTGTTAGAAATGTTTTTTTTTCCTTATAAAAATAGCTCTTTGCAATAGTTAATAAGGTCTCATTTATAAGAAATTAGCAAAAATAGCTACACATTATGAATATTATTTAAACAAATATTGAAACAAAAATAAGAATTAAAAATATTTTAAGTCTTTTAAGCCATTTTTATTTTTAATATATATAAATACACTACTGGCCATTAAAATTGCTACACCAAGAAGGAATGCAAATAACAGAACGATATTAATTGGACACATACATTATAGTGGAAAGAACAAGTGATTAGATTTACAGGAAATTAGGATATATAGATCTTGAGAAATCAGTACCCAGAGCAGCAACCTCTGGCTGCAATAACAGCATTTATCCGCCTAGGCATGGAGTCAAACAGAGATTGTATGGTATGTACGGAGATCTCAGTCCACGCAGCTTTAACACTATGCCACAGTTCATCGACAGTAGTAGATGGTGAGTGATGGCGTGCCAATCGTTGTCAACCATTGACCACTCGTTCTCAATTGGTGACAGATCAGGATAACGTGCTGACCAGGGTAACAGTCGAACCTGTTCTGTATCAAGGAAGTTCAGAACAGTACGGGCAATATGCGGTCGGGCATTATCCTGTTGAAACAAAGCATTAGGGAGGTCTCGAAGATAGGGCAGAGCCACGTTCCTTAACACATCGGAAATGTAACGGTTGCTTTTCAAAGTGCCGGTAATGCGAACAAGAGGTAATCGAGACGTGTATCCAATGGCACCCCATACCATCACTCCAGCAGATGGGCCAGTATGGCGATGTCCAATGCAAGCTGGCAATGCGCGTTCTCCACGATGCCTCCAAACACGGATGCGGCCATCATGGTCCTGTATACAGAACCCGTAAAGAATCTGTAAAGATGACGTGATGCCATTCCCGCTTCCAGGTTCGTCGCTGATCACACCATTGAAGGCGATCCTGTCTGTGACGCAGCTTCGATGGTAGCCGAAGCCATGGTCACCGTGCAGACAATCCATGCTGCTGCAAACGCCGTCGAATTGTTCGAGCAGAAACTTGTTGCCTTGCAAATGACTCCATTTCTCGACTCAGGGTTCGTGACGTGGCTATACGAACCCTTGTGATCATGCGGATAAGATGCCTGTCTTCTCTGCTGTTAGTGATGGGGGGTCGCTGAGATCCTGAATGACGTTCCGTATGATTGTCCTGAACCCATCGATTCCATATTCTGCTAACAGTCATGGGGTCTCGACAGACGCGAGCAACAATATTGCGGTACGATAAACCGTAATCCCGGTAGGCTATAATCCTTCCTCGATCAAAGTCAGACACGTGCTAATAGGCATTTCTTCTTCTTACACGAGGCATTACAACAACTTTCTTTGCCGAAAACAACTATGAAACGGAAATTGAATATGAGAAAACTGCTGTCAAATCTCTGGTTTTATACTCATTGTAGATGTCGCTACTGTCACATGCTTCGTATGAATGCCCTGAAAATCTAATCGTTTGCATATCACAGCAAGTTCTACCTGTCATGCAAATTTCACGTGTGTGGTGTGCCGCTTTCCTGGTGTAGCAATTTTAATGGCCAGTAGTGTATAATATGTATAATTAGAGAAAAATGACTCGTTAAATTGCTATGATAATATATTGCCAAAATTACATTATAATATTTTTGCCGGTGTTTTATGTTTAATGTACATACTCATTGGGTTAATCAAAGGACAAAGCAAGTATTTTTAAATTGCTGCAATTTTATACTGATCACATTCTGTAATGATACTTTTAACAATAATAAATATCAATTGAATTCCAAAACTGAATAATAAACTTTCACTTTATTTTGGAATAAAATAATTTCTATTGTAAAAGAATAATTAATTCTTAATTTATTGAAGTAATCATTAAAACGGAAGTAATCATTAAAAATTTTACTTTATTGTTTTGAAAAATTAGCAATTCATTTTATATGGATATTTAATGATTAAAACTATGGTTGCATTGAAGTTTTAATTTTTTTTTCCAAAAATTAATGCAAACCAAAGTGTTTTAAAGACTTTCTCCAAATCGCTTAAGTTCTCCATGTATAAATGATTAAAATAAAAGTTTATGTTGCATAACAATATAGATAAATTAAATAGGTATTAAAGTTTTTAATTGAAGAAAGTTTTAAAAGTTTTTAAAAAGTAAAAACATGTAAAAATACAAAACTTTTTATTTACTACTAAAATTCATGGAAAAAAATCTGTGAAATTTACAATGATATATCTTTAGAATTTACAAATTAGATCATTCCGTCGTTTAAAAAATAATTTATCAATGTACTGGATTTAATTCATGGTTTTTTCATTAAAATGAATAGTTAATGGTTTTGTATTTCGATAGTTAAAAGCGTATAGACTTAGAAATACTTTGACCAGGAGCGGATTGTTAACTAGCGAAAGCTGTTACTTTACTATTATTGAAAATTTATTGTTGGATACTCACCGTGTAACTGTCTATATAGAGCATTTCTTGCATATGATAATCCCAATTCAGATATCGCAAAGGAGAAAACCTGGAAAATTATCGAGCAGTCATCTCAATGACCTTACATGCTGAAATCGAAGGCACAATAGACCCATGTTCCATTGGTCAAATATTCCAACATTCAGAAACCGAACTTTTTACTCCACAACTCATAAAAGCCTAGTACCATCAATTAAATTGGTCGATTGTCAACTACTAGTAAAGATCGATAAAATGGTGCTTAAAAAATTGAGACTTCGTAAAATAAAATATAACTCTTAGGTCTAACAACTATTTTTTTTTCTTACAAAATTGCTGTTTTTTCCTTTTCCTTAGAAATAAAGTACCATTAAAAACTATTTAGTATCTATTCTATAAGAAACATGCAAAAAAAAAAATCTTAACTCTTACTTTTATTATATTGATAAGAAATCTAACAAAATGCTCTTATTTTTTTTTCGGTTTCAAAATCACATTTTTGAAAAGCATTTTCCAGTTTGTTTTTGATGTAACAAAGCTAAAGTATTTCAGTGTTGTTAGTCTTTCATCTGCTTATTATGTAGATAGCATTGAGTAATTTTATTCTTATTTAGTAATTGAAAGTTTTCATTGTCATTCTCAATCATTTAATCATCTGATGGTTCTTACTTGCAAATTACATCTGAGTCAACATTCAAAAAGTCTTGAAATGAAATCTCGAGCAGCGGTGGGTTTCTTTCCTGAAGATTTCATGGACGAGTAAATCATCTTCACTCAAGTCATCAAATAAATGTTTTTTTCCCTTTCTTCAGTGACAGTAATTTCTTTAAAGAAAAGTGGATGTCAACATGATCAAGATACTGCTTTTTCTGCAACACCATTCTAAGCATAAAATGACAAGAGTATCACTCTTTGCAAAAGTACTTTACGATAATTTCCCTTGAAGCTATTGATTATACTCTGGGCTGTAAGATGTTAGTTAGATTAGGTGAGAGAAATTTCAGAGCAATTACTTAAAAAATTTGAGATTTCAACGCCAGCAGTATATAAATCTACAATTCGAAGGGCTCCCGATTCTCCAATGCAAACCTTTATCCAAGTTTCTCAATCATAATGGAAAAATAATGAAAACAAATTATTTAAATCAAATGTAATCGAAAGAGCATGACAATTTGTTTCTAAGAAAACAGATTTTTCTTAATATAATTGAAAACATAAGTGTGGGAATTAAAATTATTATTGCCTCTGTGAGGCAATCTTAGTAACCAGACACTATTTCGTAAAATCTTGAGTGTTCGTAAATCAAAGATTCGTAAAAACTAGTATACTGTATTTAAATAGTTTAATATACTTATGCAATACAGCATATACTATGAGATAGAATATTGTGTAGTTTGACGCCTACCTAAAGGAGAGGTCTTTGACCTTATGTGATTAAAATAACTATGCCCAGTAATACGACAATCAATGATACGGTGCTGTTAACTAAAATTCTGATATTTCTGCGATGTTTCCGTCTGCTTATTCTTACCAACTGAAGTTGCTAACCACAGCTGCCTCGTGGCTGTTCAATATATATAGCTAACCACATCTACCATACGCTTCTAATCACATCGCAGATGTTAATCTTGAAATTTAAACCGCGTTTAAATATCGAGATAAACACCTGAGATGGTGTCCTAATTTATATGCCCTTCTACACCAAAGGAGTGTATTTAACCCTATGGAACACTTGAAAGTCAGTATAATAGTCTACAGCCGTGTCAAATATTGAATTCATTTCCTTCCAAACACAAGAACGATGCTTTTAACCACCGTCAAAAAGATAAAAAATTTAAAAAAACGCAGAACTTTTAATTAAATCAGACACGGATAGTCTCAAGAAGCTCTTAATGCTTGTGGTAGATTAACTGTAACTGAACCTCAAGACGTGTGGAAACTTGTACTATTGATTGAAGCACATTTCATAAAATCTCAGATTTAACAAAATCTTGGTGATGCAAAGACCATGAATAGAGGCATTATGCCACACATTTTCCTATCCTGTACTGAAATAATAATCATTGTGCAAACAGATCATTACGAAATTAAATGATTTTAGATTATTATCATGTTATTTCCTATTATAAGTTCTGAATTGATATTTTTCTTAAAAATGTAAAATAATCAGTAAGCTTACAGTACTATGATTAATCATTTTTGTCATAAGCTGTATATTTTTAGCATCAATTTAGTTCTCCACAATTACATTTGAAGTTTTTTCACTTTTGTTAACTTTAAATAAATGTAATGTTTTATTTACTAGAAAAAAATAGAAAAATTCGTATTTAATTTCCAAAAATATTTAAATTAATATTATTTTAATGGATAAATATTTTTATGTACAAATTTCTCTATCCATACACAAAAATATGTTTCAAGTTTATTGCTTTTATTTCGAATATATTAGTATTTCGATTACTTCACTAATATTCTACATTTTAAGTTCGAATAAAGAATGTTTCAGACATTACTCTAACGCTCTAAATTTTCTGAATAATATAGTCGACATTATTTCTAATATCTGAAGAAAAATATTCTACATTTTAGAATGCTCCTAGTTATTAAATGCTATCAACTAATGTTTTAAATGGTGAATTCTGACTTCTGTGTGTATTTATCGGTCCATCTCTATAATAAAAATAGTTTTCTTTTTTTTCCGGAAATAAATCGTCCATTGGGTGACGAAGTTTTTGATTGTTTTGATGGCCAGAGGGTGGAACATAAAAACAGAACCTGTTATTTCCGGTTGTTCGACTTCCGATCCGATAAACTGCTCGAGTAAATCTCTTGAAAGGAACTCTGTTGTTAGGCTGGAATTTTTTATGGGGAACACCTTTGAGCCTTGCCTTGTTAAGAGAGCACTTTTTGTGACCTAAAACAGAACTACAGCGGGTTTGCTTCGTAAATAAGAGAGGTATTATGGTACTCTGAATTATTGTGCCAAATTCATATTCTTCTCTGACCTTGATCGAAGAACCCATTCCGTTCAAATTCACTGACTCACGCTGTGCAGAACGAAACTGCTTGGTGTCAATGAAAAAATTCACTTTAAGAAGCATTTCATTATATCCTGACACAAATTAATATAATGAATGTAAATTATTATTTTTCAATTAGATTTTGTATGCATATGAATGAAATATTCGAAAGCCATGATCAATTCATTGAGTTTAATCTTTTAATTATACTAATCTTGTAAATAGTGTATTAAAGTCACCAAACTCTGCAGTGCTGAAGTGTTAATTATATTTGCACAATCCAATATAACATATGGTATTTTTTTTAACTTAGCTCGATCCTTGCTGCTGTTGAACTACTGAAGAAATATGCAGAATTTATGCTCATTGCATACTCGTCTTTTAGAGTGAGTGCTAAGAAGGTTTTGACGTATGTATACGATATATAGCCCAACCGGAAGTCAAAGAGGCAGTGAATATTATAAAATGTCAGCTGTTATATGAGAAAATTTCTGTTAAAAAGTGATAAGATTTCCCCACTACCACACACATATATCAAAATATCAGTCGAACTATCTCGTTTCTGATGATGGAACCTCGTTGTTCTAAAATGAAAGATCCTGGACTCAATCAAAACCATTATTTTGACTATTCAGAAATAAGTTTTGCACTCCTATATATTTATCCGTTCTCTAGGTCACATTCTCTTATAACACGTGAATATGTTTTTTATTTATTTTTATTTATTACATTACATATATTCAGACTTGTATGCTTGATTCTTGAGATCCGCTTGTAAGTCTTCGTCGATAATAGGACAAATAGCACAATGACAGATGTACAACCACAGAAGATAACGAAGAAAACACCCAGGGCCATGGTGGGAATCGAACCCACACTCCTACGCTCTCAAGCGATTAGCGGAGTGATGCTTTGACCACTCAGCCACGGAGCGCCCACACGTGAATATGACATACTATTTAAAGTTAACGAGTTTGGAATATTCGCCAACACCAAGTGTCTCATAATTCTGAAACATGGTCAGATGACGAAGTAGACCTCTGAGCTGGTATCTTCCTCTCCACATATCCGTAAAGACATTACATCACGGATGTTCCAAAGACTTATTAAATGTTTTGCGGTTGGATTCAACAATGCAGTATCAAAATGGTTTCGTTTCTTGTATGGTAACATTTATGATGGAAAGTAATATTTAAAATATGGTATATCTACGAAATTATCTGCGTAAAATGTCACCCACAGTAAGAATTCAACCATTTTTTTAAACTCTCCATCATAATGACATGTTATTTTTAAGATCGTATGTAACGAATATCTCTTTCTCCTTTTCTCTACTGTACAAAAACTTAGAACTTATAGTTTAATTACAAATAAAAAAAATATCACATATAGATTGCTCTCGTTAACTAAAGTGTGTTCTTTAAAATTTTTGTGTCATGCAATTATTTATTTTCAAAAATTTATAAAAATGTTTCTAAAATTATATAGCTTGTGTGAAATTTTCAATATATCATGTTAAATTTATTTTTTTACGACGTATAGAACTATAACACTCAAAAAATATACCTTTGGTAAAATTATCAATCCAAAAGTTTACAGGTTTTACGTGTATTAAAGATGACAACTAGCCTAATAGCATTGTTTGTTTCATAACCACGTAATAAAATTTTGCAGCATACATACTAATTTTTTAAAAACATTTTACATAAAGTATTTTTAAATAAAATGTATAATCATTTTTCATTCATTATATTTTGCATATTATATTTCATTTCCTCAGTTTTTCAAATTAATTGCAGCTAAATTGAAATAAGAAATCATTCATTTTAATAATATATAAAATTTCTTTATTTAGTAATTTTAAATAAAATTTCCTTATCAAAATTGTATATAAATCTTGACATACTCTTAAAAATGTCAAACCAAGTTAATTAAATGTCTTTATATATTAAGTTGGTTTGACATTTCTACTACTATTTACGACATTTAAGTTGATTTGACATTTCTCACATACTTCATTAAGTTGGTTTCTAAATGACTATATACTTAAGATTCAACAAGTATGCCATGTTAAATGGGACTATTGGCGCGTGCCGTATCCTAGATATGTCACTAGGTATTAATTATATAATATTAAATCTGTCAGTCGTTATCAAATAAATTAAAATTTTAGTTACATGTAAATGAAATATTCAAAAAAATAAAAGAATTTATCCACATAATGTGTTAATATGTATATGTATTTATTTTAATTAAAAAAAGTTCTAGTTTTAATAGTTTTGCATTTTTTATTGTTAGGGGTTCATGAAAAAATGTCTATTAATAAATAAGCTGAAATTAAAATCACTTTTACTTCCTTTTATTTTAAAAAACTACTTATAATAAATCGAATGATATTCCAGAAGTTTTCGAAATTTAATATTATTTTGATTATATCGTGCATTCGTTTTCCAAATAATAATTTCCTTGTTCACTGTTTTCACTCGTTTCCCAGATCCCTTCATTTAAGTAAATTCTGAAATATTGCGCCATCTAGTGAAAAAAATTTCAAGTTTTCCAGCATTTTATTATCCTTTAAAATACATATAAGTATTTCCTTAAAAATAATTTAATTTGGAAAAGGCAAAAGAAACAACATTTACATATGATTGCTTTAAACAATGTCAGAAATTATCTCTGAAATCACAGAAATCAAAAAGGAGAAATTTTCAAACAAATTCCTTATAGAGAAAATATTAAAATGCGTAAAACAAATTCTGAACGTCAGCAAAGTAGAATTTTACTTTCAGGTTTAAATTTTTTTTTTATTTTTTTATTTTATTTTATTTTTTTTAATCATGGGGATATTATTATATTTTCGGCATATTATATAGACTTATAAATGAATTTGCAATTTAATTTCGTAATTTTAAATATTCTTTTATATTTTTATACTACAAAGAAGAAAATATATTGGTAAGTCACTTGAAGTAAATCTGAGGACATCGAATTTACGATGTTCTAGTCTTCAGCACAACAAATGGTGCGTTCGATCCCCATCTCAGATGTGTAGATGTTTCAAATAGTTTAGAATTCATTATGCCGAAATTGAATCACAGACAATTTCCTATTAACATTAAGCCAGCGAATAATCGCCAAATATTTCCTGGTTTATGACAATCCCCTTAAACACTTCCGAGTTTGCACGTGGTTTGATCAAATAGTTTCTTAGAACTTAAGTCAAAAGAAATTATTTAATATTTTATGTTTTTTTATATTTATATGGATATTGAAAGCTTGCTTTGAAATAAAACTGAAGAAATCTATTAATTCATCTCTTTTAGATACCCAATCAAAAGTAAAATTTTTACTCAAAATCTAAACAATAGCTCTCAGATTTTTATAATGGAAATTATATTAATTATAAAGCATGTTTTAATTATTTTTTCCCATCTAACTTTCCTAGTATCCTTATCCGCTATTGTAGAATAAAAAGTTCCATGAGAACAAATAACGAAAATAAACAATATCATCTGATAACTAGTTAATAATGTGAAGTAGTATTCCCAACAGCCAAATGCGTTAACGCAATTTTTTTTCTTTTCTTAATAAGTATTCTTGTCATACTAAAAAATAAATAATGACGCAACTTCGCCAAATGAATGATTTGTAGCCAAAAGTGAAATCACTAGACGAAAAAGTAACAATCTTGATTGCTTACTTTCTATCTCAACTCTTGTTAATGGATATGTAATTAAACTTATCAATATCCGAATATCAATGGCATCATGACATAACAACCTGATGTGCTATAATGCCTGTTGTAAAATATGCTAACAATTTTATTAGTTTTATCATCGATAATTTCTGATATATTTTCAAAATCAATTATTTTAATATCAGTAAATAAACACAATAGGAGAAAAACTGTAGGCCCTTTTCCTGAAATTCAAATTAAAAATTTCATTTTTTTATGTTAATGATTTTTTACATAAATAACAATAATTAAATATTAATTCAAAATTCAAATTTTTTTATATTCCTTTAACCATTTACTGTAAGCCGGTTTTTAATACTTGTTGTATAATAGGCTATTTCTTGAAATCATCCTGTCAGAAAAAAAAGAATCATTTATATTTCCCTTGTTCTTACGTAGATGATTCAAAATTCGAAGGATCAACTAGATTTAAAATAATTGCCTGAATTGTATATTGTGATTATCCGGATACTGACAAACTGAAAAACCCTTTAGAAAAAAATTACAAATAAACTAGAAAACACGCGAACTATAAGCTATAATTTGATTGAAGTTTGTCTTTTATTCCACGTTTTTTACTGAACCTCAACATAGTTATAGTTATATAAAAAAATTTTCATTTTACTGATTTTTTATAAGCTTTTGTACTTGAAGAGTACCGGATTTTCAGATTTTTTTTATTGCTTCTGTAATTTCGCCGCGTACGAGTGTGACGTCGACAAGTATAGCATACTCAGATATTGGCAACACAATCTGCAATATAAAATACACCTTGCGTTTTAAGTAGAGGAGCAGAAGGGAAAATATATATGCTGATAAATACGTCTTCATTCGTGAAATTATTCATGAAGAATTGCATATGAAAATGATAGTTTGTCGTTGAGATCCCTATAATTTAGCTAAATATCAAAACGAAGAGCGGATCAGAAATAATAAGGAAACCCTTAAATTACTTAAAGATATTTGGGATTATAAGACTTACGCGCTGCTCTCTGCGTTATCGAGGTTCTGAAAACAGATCCAATCCTTCAGAAATTATAGAATGCCCTACCGCGCGACAACGCGGCATCATGCTTTCGAGCGCCATTTCGTACGATACCAGGACACCTCTAGTTCAAATTCATGGCACAATGACAACCCAACGCAGATGATGTGCTACGGCTGGTGACATTTCCTCACCTTCAGAGTGTGCCCAATGCCCATTTTTAGCAGGATAACTCCCGACCGCACATTGCTCCCATCAGCCAACATGACATGCAAGGTGTACATCTACTTCCCTGGTAACCGAGCTTGCTAGATCTATCACCAATCGAACACGTTTGAGTTGAGATTGGATGCCATTTGCAGACCTTGCCACTGCCTCCTTCAAAAGACGCACTTTGGTAAATGGTTGACAGAGAATGGGGAGCCATTCCTCAGGACGCCATCCGTATTCTCATTGACTCTGTGACTAGACTTGTTGCTTTGTGTTTCGTCTTCCACGGTGGTCCTACAACCTACTGACCCGACCTTGTTTCTCTTTCTGTATTCTGCATATCATCTCGAAATACAGATCACTTATTGTTCGTTGTTGTCTCTCTCTCTGTTAGTCAAATTTAATCATTATTTGGCAACTATTTCTTGGTTTCATTGCCAGGCAGTGTATTATTTCTTTATCTAATAGATTGCAAATTATCATTTTCCTTTATTCATAGAATTTTTTTGATATATATTGTATGATATAAATATATATGACATCACATATTTGATACATGCACATATTTGTAATAAATAAAATATTAAAATTGTGATGAACTGATAGCAGAATGATTAAATCTTTGACTTTCATTATAAAATTTCGTAGGTCTCATTTCGGTAAAATTGTCTGAAGTCATTAGGAATTCACTTAAACTGTTAGTTCCCGATGAATTTATCATTGTGTCACATAACTAACCTTGAGGGATTTAAAAAAACTGAAACTGGAAGATATATAACAAAAAAATCATAACTGCCTTGTTTTTATCAACAGCAAAAAAAGAAATAACTGCTATTATTAATAATTACTAACAATGCTGTTAAGTTTGAAATGAGAAAAGTTTTTGTTATCTTGTATAACTAATTTCGTTTTCGGTGCTTTCGGTTTTCATAAAAATTACATTATGTTGAGATGACAAATTTCAATTTAGACATGTTTATTTGTATTTTTGCTCCTTTATTGAGAAAAGATTAATTTTTATGGACCTGTACAATTTGATGCTGAAAATTATA
>CM075852.1:55448957-55536457 GCA_037975125.1 Latrodectus hesperus | reverse complement strand
CATTGTTGTTTTACCACAATAACTTGTGCTGAAACAACAATGTCCAATTTAATACACAAAAGTCTTTTTAATAAAAGGTGTAGATCCGGGAAATAAAATCGCTTAAAATAAATTATCCACGTTTTTATTTGAGATTCAAGAGAAACTGTAAGTCAAAAACATATTTATTAAAAAAGACTATTAAAGTTTTTAAAAACAAAAAGTATTATCACAGTTTTCTTACCTCATTTATTCTCAAATGTAGGAATTGATTTACTAGAAATTTAACTAAGAGAGATGAAGTTAATATATTGTTTTAGATAAGGATGCAGATAGTAAATAAATATTAACCAAGAATCTGCATAAGATTCCTGACTCTTAACTATTTTGATAAAGCATCTAAAGCAAGTGCAAATGTATTCCAATACAATTCATTGAAGAATCACAATCTCTCAGACTTCATTTCTTATTTCACTCAATTTATCCGATGTTTTCTTCGCAAACTATAGTTACTTTGTTTCACAACAGCATTCAGAGAATATATTTTTAGTTAGTATTGAATTATTTTTATTTCTTGTTCTAGTTAGTATTTAAGAAAGGAAGGAAATTAGATAAAAGTTATTTTGACGTCAGTCTTAGGTTGAATGAATATTTGATAAACGAGACGATTTTACTATTAATCATGAAGTTAAACATATAGCAAAGGGAAAAATAATGATTACTGGCAAAATATTAATAATATTCATTTTGATGATAGAATTAATAAATACAAAAAAAAATATTGTAAATGGATTGTAAAAATCTACAAATAACATGTTACATTAAAGAACTATTGATGTTATAAAATTTGAAAAAAAAATATTTCTGAAGTCAAAACAATTTTTATAGGTATAAGTTCCAATGTTTAGCTTTTTATTTAAACCATTAAAATTTGTGTGTGTATATTAAACCAATTCAAAGTCTCTCTTTTTATCTGAGATTAAAACTTAATACACAAGATTTGAAAATGAAATCCTTTTTGGACTGCATGGGATGGAATTGTTCTCAATTATAAATGTTTTTATCTCGATTATAAAGGATTTGATCAGGATGAAATATTATAAATGTTCTCAGATAGTTACGTTTCTTCGAGTCATAAATTTTCTTCAAATATTAATTCAGATCATCACTATAAATCCAACGTGGGACTCAAATTATACGTTAATCTACAACTATTATTTGATAGAATGAACAACAATAAAGTAAAAACATTTAGGATTTTAAGCACAGAATTAATGAGCGACACAATTAATAAAGACTTTCAAGAAAAGAAGGATAGAGATTTGAAATGCTTAAATTTTTTCATTACTTTAATTTTAGTAGATCATATATATAAGCAATATTTTAATAATGCATATATTACCTAAATTTTATATTACTTATACTTGTTTTTAAAATGTATCTTAGTTAAATCTGCATTGAATGACAAAATAATTTATGAGTTATTCATCTCTTAAATAACTTAAACTTCCAAAATTAATTTATACATTTTAATTTATGTTAATAAGGTTTTTAAATAAGGATTATTAATGCTTAAGCACTTAAACTATTTATGAAATTTTATATTTTTTTTAAACCTACCGCTATTCTTTTTTACTACCGCTTGTGTGAATATTTGTAGTGGCTTGAAGTCCTACAAAATTGAAAGTTCCAGATTATCTGTGCTCCTTGCGTAAAATATAGCCTTTAAACGATTAATATATTATAGTTTCCCTTAAACTATACTTACCTGTTACCCTCTTAAACTACTTTCTAATTATTATTTTCTAAATAAAATTATATAAAGAATTATCCATATAATGAAAAATATTCTTTACAATGTTTAAAATTAATATAGTAATCGTGAAAATAAATACATAAGCATGACTGCTATGGAATCAAGTATAACATAAAATTTGCAAATTCTAAGAAACTATATAGAATTAAAACATTTCCATAATATCAAGTGGCAATTAGTATAATTAAAGGTAACGTTTTTCATTTGAAGACTTACTGAAAATTATATTTGAAATTCTAACAAATGATTTATCTTTGTAAAATTGATTTTTAGGTTATCAAATAGGATAGTCTGAATTTTTTTTAGAGATTAAACATATTCATTTTAATTAAAATTTAACTAAAAAGTTTTCAAATGAGCTAGTATAATTTTGTGAAATTTTCTATTTGCGAATTTTGAGATGCATGGGAAATGGAGAAAGTCTAGACATTTGTTTAGTTCCATGTATCTTGCTGATTGACTGTTACGATTTTAATCCAAAAGCACGCCTATGCTCTGTTCAATTTCCTTATTGCCTATCTTTGTCTATAATGACAAAAATATTCTTATAAAGGTTGATTTTAATAAATAAAAAATAGCTAAAAAAATTCAAAGTTCCAGGCAGCTTGAGAAATTAACTGTAACAAAAGATGAAAAAAACATTTATCTGCACCATACAAAATATACTTAGTTCAAATAACACTAGAATGAAAACAGTGGAAATCTCAGAAGGTTTTAGATAAAAAATCTTCGAATGTTTTACCAAGTAGAAGATTTTGTGGCTTTAATGTTCGTTAAATCATTTCTTCAAGAATTTGATGGTGAAATGCTCTTGGTAAAACAAAGTCAGTTATGAATTGAGGATGACAATATGTTCTATTTTTCCCCAATTTCTTTCCATTACTCTAAAGAATATAACTTATTTACTTGTCTAAATTTTATACGAAAGTTAAGGCTTTTATATTAATTTGTTTCTGATAGGAATTTTTGATAAAATATAGTAAGGAAAGAAAAATATTGCAATCCTAGAAGATTTCATTAACGTTTTAATGTTACGTAATATTTTTCTAGAAACACAAGTAATATAAAATTATTATTTTGTTTCAGTTCATTATTAAAAGTTTTGAGAAAGATTTGAAGTATAAAAATTATCAAAACCTTTTCTAAATATTATTCGAATCTAATATTCCATTAATAACAGAAAACCAAAAATTTTGATCGTCTCTTTTTTTTTTTAAACTTAAAAAAAGTTCGGAGACATGAAACTATTTAAAATTAAATATTCAATTATATATATTATATTTTTTGAAACTAATTTCATTAAATAGAAGTAGTAAATGGAAACATTTAATGATGCACATATTTATTAAAAATTTGAATAACGCTTATTTTAAAAAAATTCTTAGTAAAAAGTTTCGCTTAAAAAATTGAGGAATTCCAAATTTTTTTGAAGATTTAATATTTTAAAAAGAATACATTTCAAAATTGCAACTTTTGAACTTCAAGTTATCTTTAAATTATTTAGTATAAATCAATCAACATTTATCTTGCATCAAATCTGCAAATTATGCTTGAAGTATCATAATTCTGAAAGTGCAATGGAATTAGAAACCATTAGAACGCTGGACTTCCTCTTTTGTTTCTATATACATCTTTAAAATAGAGTGATTTTGATTTTATCAGAAACTTCCATGTTATTAACGCATTTGAAATTAATCATATTTACTAGAACTAGAATTAAACTGATTCCTGATTAGAAAATGTATTAGGAGTCAAAATTCTTAGTTGGTACTGTTTAATTATTATGGCAGTGGGAAGATCTTTAGCTTTCTATTACGCGATTCTTTTATTTCATTGAATAAAGAAATGTTCTGCTAATCTGTTACTGTGTGTGTGTGTCTAAAATCTATTACCATTTGAATCACTATTCTTTCGACCTTGAACATTTTCAATAAAATAAAAAGTCGTTACTTATTTGTTTTCTCATGCCAGAATGTAAATTAATAGCATTGTAATTTTAATTGCTAGTAGTACATAATGCCAAACATTAATATTTTGATATGAAAAATTTTATAGAATAATTTTCAAAAATATAATAATTTATTTTTAGGCACAAACAAAAAATAATATTTCTAAATGAAGACCTTATAAACTGAAAACACAAAATATGATAATGCAATTTTGGACCATTTGAATTCTGTAAGGCAATTAACTTAGAATCTAATACTAAGGAACTCAAGTGATTATATCTATCAAATATTGTCACCGAATTATTTTCAGGAATTTATATTTAAACCATCGCTAAAAGCTTAGAACTCATAATTTTCAATAGTAAATTTCTTAATTTCCAATGCCTATTCTAGAATCTATAATGAAAATTTTCGAGGCTCTAAGTTTTATTTTAAAGCATGGGTCACGAACATAATTGTCGTAAGCACTAACATTTATATTTTAGAAAATGAGCTTTTACATCTTGTTGCTATTTCCATTGTGATGATGTTAATATATTTTCTCTCTATTCTCAACTAAGTTAATTTCTAATTTGAAAGCATCCATATCGTAAATTAGTTTCTGAATGACTTTGCCCAAATAATACAAATGAGATACATTCTTTCTGTCTCTGCCACTTGGCAATGATAATTGAAACTTTAAAATTTCTTTATTAAGATTATTAAGTGATGTCTTAGATAAATCTATAAAAATTTTAATTGAATTCATGTGAATAAATATAATAAAATCAAAATTTTCACTGTCTGAAATTAGTGCGTATAAAAGTTGTGACTTGAATTTCATTCATTTTGATGCATTTAAAATAAATTAATCTGAACTTTGACATATTTTTAAGTAAAAATTAATATTAAATAACAAATGAAAGTTAATGTGATCTTTAATGACAAAATAAACGAGTGTACGTTTCTATTTCAGTGATAAAAATTGTACGGCACATACTTCCGAGGTGGCATGTATAGAAATTTTAATGGCACATTGAAAAGCTTACATAATTATTTTATAAATTCAATTAGAATTATTTGATTACTTTTTTTGAGAATCTATAAAATTCGAACAATTCTGATTGTTGGATTATTTAGTATTAATAATATCATTTTAATAGGCTTTTTAAATTTGATAAACCTTAAGTAATTCCATCTCTCTCACATAAACTAGCATTGATAATAAAATAATTTGAATAAAACGTAATACGTTAATTAATACATGGATGTAGCATAAAAGAAATTTTAATATTATAATATCAAGGTAATAATGCAATTGTAAATTTTAAATATTATAATTATTTTAGTATTTTGGTAAATTTTCCACAAAAATGACTTTTGGAAATAATGATTGTTACTGTTTTAAATAACATATGCATTAATTAAGGAGACTTAATATTGCAAGTCTTTCTTTGAAAGGATTTTTAAATGAAGATCTTAACTTATTAAGACATTATTCATTTTGAAAATAAATATGATAAAAATTCATGTTGTAAGTATGGTCTTACGATTTTTTTACATGACAATGGTTAAATATTTTCGGATTCATGGCAATAAAATTTGACGCGAGTCTCATTTTGTAAATCTCGTTAAAATAATTTTTTATTTGCTTAGAGAGATAATAAGTTGATAATATTTAATCTATTAATGTTTAAAAAATGAAGGAAAAATATTCCATTACTATTTTATTTCTATGCTAACCACATTAACAATTATGATTTTTTCTCTTTTTAATGCTGAAAGGGAGGAAGTAATGGAGTATTATCATTGAGGTAATCCCCATTTCAAGTTTTTTATATCGAGAGATAAGTTTAACATAGCTCCTTTATTAAATTTTCCAAATACACAATTCAGTCAAAATAATGTGACCACCTGTCAAAAGCCAGAATAGTTATCTTTCATCGAGTGGACTGTTATCAGACGTACAGGAAGATAATCAGTTTGACTTCTGAAGGGGTTCCCTAGGGCGTTGAACTATCCAGACTCCAATTCCATGTTTAGCTGAGCTAGATTACGTGGGTGAAGATACATGCTGCGAACAATCCGATTGGATAGTCCCACAGATTCTCGATTGGGCTTAAGTCTGATGAGTTAGCTGGCCAGTGGAGAACGGGAAACTCATCTTGGGGCTCTTCAAGCCCCTCATGTACACTGCTAGCTGTATGACACCTCTCGTTGTCCTGAGGGTAGATGCCCTCATCTTGAGGAAAACAATGTGTATATAAAGGATGACATGATCCGCAAGGACAAATGAATATTTGTATTGATCCTTCGCACCTTCACAAGGATAAGTGAATAAAGAGAATATCAATCCAGACAAATATGCGCGAGTCTGAACCATTCCAGCAATGGTTGCAGAGATTTTATTTTTAGAGGTTAGGTTTTAGAGTTACACGCCTACGTTCATCTGTCCAATGAAGAATAAAACATGATTCATTGGAAAATGCTACTGTCTCTACTCAGTGGATGTCCAGTTGCAGTACTCACGTGCAAAGTTCAGTCTTTGTTATCGACGAACAACAGTCAGCATCAGTGCATGAATCCGGCGTCTGCTTCGAAGGCTCATGCGTAGCAACGTCCGCTGAACAGTAGTTTGAGATACACTGTTGATATACCCTTGGTTCATCTGGGAAGTCAGTTGCACAATGGTTGCATATCTATTCACTCAACTCATCTCTGTAGCCGTCGTTCATCTCTTTCATCTAAGGTCAGTGGTGCACTATATTTGCGGCGTCACTGATTTTAGACAGTCTCATTTTGTCATGCATATTTTTAAAATGACAGAGAACAGTTTCCAAATTTAGCCATTTTAGAAATGCTGCCCCCTCACTCTCTTGGCCCGAAAGCCATTGATCCTAGTCTTTTGGACGTCAGATAAATCGATCCATTTCTGCATTATACTAAAAATTGCAATGTTATCCAAAGTCTATTCACATCCTTTAGATACGCTCCAAGACCAGGAAAACATTCCTTAGAGCTAGTGTAAAGGGGGGAAAAACTGGATTTATTTCCGGGAATAAATCCAGTTTATTTCTTCTGCAATTTAAAAAATTCCCGGGAATTTTGAAAGATTTTGAGAGTTTTGAAATTTTTTAGATGATTTAAAAAATTTTGAAGATTATTCAACAGATATTTCTTAAAATAAATAAAAGTTCCCTTATTTTTATGATTTCTATTACTAATTACAGTAACAGAATTTTTCCAGGAAAAGAAAACAATTTTGCATTTAGAGTAATTTCAAAAATTAATGTGGAGAAAATTTTTTTTCAAACTTTCTCTAAACAAATTTACGACTTTATAACGTCAGAAACATAAAAATGTCAATATTTATTCTGATAGTCCTGAAAAATATATTTTGATATTTTTTTTATTCGATATTTTTATTACTTTAAAAAGTATTTTTGTTTTTCTCAGTACGAGAGAAACTAATTAACTTTCATATTAAAAGACAGAACGGATTTTATTTTTATTTTACATATTTACGTAGTTTATTTCACTTCTCTTAATGAATGTAAAGCAAGACCATGCATTAAATGAAAAATGATTGTATGTGAGTTTATTTCTCGAAATTCCAAATATTTCCCATAATTCCCGATTTATTTCGAAACTTCCGGAGTAAATTCCCGTAGTTCAAAATTCCCTGGAAATTTACATCTCTACTCAGAGAATAATGCTCTCGCCTGCAGTCCAGATGGTTTCGGAAATTTTTCCTGGATTCTTGCTTTCAGAGAATTTACGTCATACGTCCATTTGTTCCATGGAGCATAAAATATGATTCACGGTAAAGTGCTACCTGTCGCCATTCAGTGGATTTACAGTTGCTGTACTTGTTTGAACATATCAGCGTTTGTCATCGATGAACAGCAGTCATTAAAGATGCATGAACCAGGTATCTGTTTCGAGGGCCTGGATGCAGCAGAATTTACTGAGCATTTGTTTGAACGACAATGTTGGTAGCTCCTTTGTTTATCTGGCGAAATTGCATCAGCAGTGCAAGTCAGGACATCAGGAAAAGTCAAGTGATGATGTGTAACGTGCAATTCATGGGAGTTGCTTGAATATTGGTCATGTTTCTGACAAGGTGCATAAAATTCTACAAAGCATTCGACATTGCTGTCCATACAAAATTACCCATGTAAAGGAATTGCTTCCTGCAGATTTGCCGGGAACAGAGACTTTTGCGTTACAATATTTTGCTTTCGTGGAAGCATGCAATGAATGACAGTGGAATATTTTGTGGACAGACAAAGCGTTTTTTCCATATGAAGGGATTTGTCAATATATAGAATCGCTGACCATTTATTTTTGAAAAAGTCATTGTGTTGTGCTTGTTTGCAAAATCGTCTAACATACAGCCTTATTTTTCAAAGCTACAAATACTTTCCATCCTATTTCCTGTAACGTCATTGGTAATCGTTACGAATTGTAGAACGTTATCATTCCAGTTTTCAACAACGTGAATGGGATCATTTTATGCAAAATGGTTCTCCGCCGCACATAGCAAATCAAGTGAAGCAGTTGCTGAAGTCGCATTTTGGAAGTGTTAATGTTATCAGCCGTCATTTCCTTACAGCCTGGAAGTCTCAATCAACTGAGCTTAATCCGTGTGATTTCTTACTGTAGAAGTACCTGAAAAATGTTTTGTTCAATATTTCGACAGCAAATTTAGCTGATATGAAGGCAAGCATTGCGCAACATATTCTGAAGGTAGCTCCAAAGACAGTTCGATCAGTTGTAAAACATGCTGTTTCTCGATTTAAGCTTGTTGCAGCAAACAGTGCAGAGCATACTCATCATATTCTATTCCAGTGTCAAAAAATTTAAAAACTAATCTGGTTGCTGATTCTTATGCACATCTTGGCTTTTTGATTTATACATTTTATGATGTATTTGACCTTAGGATAGCTAAAAATCAATTTTTATTATCGAATGTGATACGACATTGCCATAGTGATAGGTTTGCGTAATTAACAGTGGCATATCTGTACAGTCATGTATACAGAAGAGTACAGGTGGTTTACTATTTTACTTAAACCATAAACATTGATTTATCTTTTGTAGAAGAATTTTTTAAAATTATGCTACTTAATTTGTGATTGAATTTTAAAATTATTATAGTTAAAGCACCATCTGTTACTAAAATTTGGAGACATTTTTTTTCTTTTGCTAGACGGTATTCAAATTTAGCATCAATCTAATCTGTGGTTCTTTTTTATAGCATTTTGAAACTTAAACTTTCATTATAATTATAAATATACATATTGCATAACATATTTATAATTGTTGGTTATACAGCCGAAGACGTCTGTTTTTATGAACCTCTAATTTACGAATACTCATCTTTTCGCTAACTAGTAGCTGGTTCCTTGCAAGTTTTCATATACGCAATGATTATTTTAATTAGCTTTCACAAAATAAAATTTTGAAAAATCTCTTTTTTGCAAACTAATTTTAATTCATCTTTCATTTGCATTTTATTTTTGTCATTCCATTTTTTTCATTTTTTTTTAATTTTACGGCTGAGAAACTTGGATAGAAGTTTTTTACTATAAAATAGTAAATCCTTCCAAGTATAGATAATTAACTATTCTCTGTAGACATTGACGAATTTTTTTAAAACAATTCATCCGAAGATTCTCTCACCTAAACTAACTACCATCATACAGATCATGCACTATTACAGCTCATACAGATTACAGTCAAACTAATTCACTGGAAGAATGATTAACTTAACGAAAATTAGAAAGAATAGACCTATTTAATATGAGGGTTTTCGGTGATGTCAAATATCAATTTCCACAATTTTTGCGTCCACTTTTCCTACAAATGGGATGTTTCAGAAAGCACATAAGAAAGTTTTTAAAGTTTATTTTTCAAATATCTTTTGGAAAAATAAATGCAACGTTTTCTGTTAAATGAGATCATCATATTTATAGACTGACTCATTAAGTATAGTCATATGGGGAAATATTTCTATATAATTTAGAATAGAATTATTTTTTACTTCAAATTTTTTTCGGATGAATTGTCTTCAATGATTTTTATTTTAATTACTCAAATGGCTTACTACTCATTAAGTTTGTATTTTTTCCTTATTTATTATTACTTTCTTTGTTTGTTTCTATAGTTATTTATTTCAACAATCGACTTCTGACTGGTTGTCTGGTTGTTATTTCATGAATTAAAAAACTAATTATAAGTTTGATCAATTTTTCAATAGATAATTTGCTCTGGTTTGTTTTTTCTTGTCGCTGAAAATCTTTTATTTTCCTAGCAGATAATAAAATATAAAAAATATGAGACGAAAAAAAAGTAAAATTGATTAGTTAAAACATATTAGAATAGAGATTTTTAATTATTATGTTGTCCTCTTATATTCAATTATAATAGATAATTGCAAAAAACTTTGGCATTTTAACAGCTTAATTTAATTTTTCTTAGTTTAATTCCTATAAAAGAAATTAATTTCTTTTCAATATGCTGTAAATTTACATGCATATTTATTTATGCTTATTAATAATAATATTTTTTAAATAAGCAAATATGTGAACTTAATATTCATGTGTGTGTACATTAATATTTATTTCCGCTTAATTGCACATACTATGTTTCTTAACTGCTAAATGTTTATGGATGACAATCGCTGTACCTATCAAATGATACAGAAGGAACTTAACATTGGATCCGCAGCCATACACAAAATCATTTATGAAGAATTACATATGAAAAAAGTAGTTTGCCGTTGGGTTCCCCATAATCTACCTGAACATCAAAAAGAGGAGCGTGTCAGAATCAGTAAAGAAACTCTTAATATGCTGAATGATGGTGGCCACCACATCATTTCTAAAATTGTAACAGGTGATGAAACGTACATACCGTTTTTTGACGTTCCAACACGTCAAGAAAGCAAAGTATGGGTCTTTGAAGATGATCCCACGCCGACAATGGTGAAAAAACAACGCGCACTGAAAAAAGTGATGTACAGTAAGACCCCGCTTAACGCGGGGGATACGTTACATCAAAGTAGAGCGTAATGCGAAACAGCACTAAACGAGGCTATCTTTACATGTAAATATTGGGGTTAAGGGAAGATGGCTAGGAAATTGGTTAGGTATTAAATTTAAAAAGTATGTTTTTTTAATAAAAATAAAACCAAACATTTATTTCTTAAAGCCCGAATTAATACCACATTATTATTTCTTGCAAAAATAAAAACAAAATATAAATAACAAAACGAATATTCTTAAAAAAAACAAATAAAATTATAAGTCAGTCATATTTAGTTTGCCTTCCGCGTTTTCAGTCATATTTAGTTTGCCTTCCGCGTTCTTTTTGTGACAAAATCATCTAATGTTGTTTGCCTTTTTCTTTTGCGTTGTTCTCTTAAAAGTTCTTCATAAGCGGATAGAGCATCTCTAACACCACGCCTTACTTTTGAGCTCCTGTCAAAATTCGGATCATTTTCAATGAATTGATCCATTATTTCAGTTATGATAGACAAACTGCTTTTTACAAACGCCATCGAAAGTTCTTTTTGCTCTTCTTCTGAATCACTGCTGTCAACATTTTTGTTTTCTTCTTGTTCAGTTAATTCCTTGAGCTCATCATTAGAAAGATTAGCCGCTGCTTCTTGAATTATTTCTTCGACATCTTCCACATTTACCTCTTCAAAACCGATTTGCTTCGTTAATTTCACTATCTCTTCCACTATTTCATCCACATCGACAGAGTGGTCAACATCATCGCTCTTACTTAAATCCGGCCAAATATTCTTCCATACTCCTTTCAAAGATCTTTCTGTTACCTCATTCCAAGAAAGGCCTATGTTTTCTACAGCATCCACGATGTTGTAGTTTTTCCAAAATTCTCTTATGGACTGGTTCTCTTCTCCGTCTGTTTTTTCAAACATTTGCTTAAAGGTTCGCCGCAAGTAATAAGCCTTAAAATTTGATATAACGCCTTGGTCCATTGGTTGAATTAAGGCAGTTGTGTTAGGCGGCAAGAAAACCACTTCGACTGGAATGCATGTTGTTAAGTCTAAAAAATTTGTTGGGTGGCTTGGAGCATTATCAATTAACAGAAATGTTCAGTGAACCAATCCTGGAAAATTTTCGCAGTTATCCATGCTTTTTTATTAGACTCCCAAATTACAGGTAAAGTTGATTTAGATATGCCTTTCACCGCTCTTGGGTTTTTGGAATGGTAAATTAGTAATGGTTTTAATTTAAAATCTCCGCTTGCATTAACACCTAGTAGAAGGGTTAAGCGATCTTTTGCAGCTTTAAATCCTGGTGCCCGTTTCTCTTCACGGGATAGAAATGTTCGTTTCGGCATTCTTTTCCAAAACAAGCCTGTTTCATCAACATTAAAAACCAATTCTGGAGGATAGTTTCCTTCAATTATTTTTTTAATATCGCTGGAAATTCAGCCTCCGCTTTTGTATCACCACTTGTTGCTTCTCCTGTAATCTTTAAGTTGTGAAGGTTATTTCGATGTTTAAATCTATTAAACCATCCTCGACATGGAACGAAAGTTTCACTTGTGTCAATTATCTCAACCTGAATGTAATTAAAAATTCTTCTAGCTTTTTCCATTATGATAGATTGGCTTAATGGCATATTGCGGTCAATTTCGTCGTCAATCCATATAGACAATCGTTTTTCCATTTCCTCTATGATATTATTTCTAGAACGGGTAATTCTAGTTGCAGAGCTTGACGTAGTTGTAGTTGCCGATGACAGTATTTTTCTTTATTCTTCATGATGGTCCTTATTGTTGAAGTTGGCAAATTCAATGAAGCACTAATTAGAGTTTGACGTTCACCAGAATCTAAAATTCTAATCACTTCCATTTTAGTTTTGAGTGAAATGCTTTTTTTGGTTGCTTTCTTTTCTTTTTCATTATCACCCATAGTAAAAACTAAAGATCAAAATATTTGACACTGTAATATAGTATAAATTTGTAAATTAATACCTACTTACAATAATGTCAACAAATGTTTCCAATAATAAAAATATGTCTGTACAATACCGCACTAAACAAGAAACACAAGTACACTCTTTCGGATATGTATTTGAAACCTATCGCTGCATAATATTTCGGGGAATCCCCGTATGCTGCGAGCGATTTCATGGAATCCCCGGGTTGAAATAAAAGAGTAATAAACCGAAACAGCGCTAAACGAAACAGCGTTAAGCGGGGTCTTACTGTACGCCGCTTTCTTCAGAAGTACGGGATTGGTCAAAGCCATCAAGTTGGAAGGACAGAAGACAGTAACAGCAAACTGGTATACCACTAAATGTCTTCCAGAAATTCTACAAGAACTGAATGTTAGGGGACTAATGCTTCACCATGACAGTGCATCTTCACATACAGCCGGATTAAAAGTTGAGTTTCTTAAACAAAAACAAATTAAAGTGATCGAACATCCACCGTATTCACCTGATCTAGCTATGTGCGACTTTTGGTTATTCTTTAATCTAAAAAAGATCTTACGTGGACGTCGTTTTCATTCAGAAGAAGAGATTGATGTGGCTATAAATTCATTTTTTTCATCTATTCAAAGAAATGAATGGCTTGAGGCAATTAATCTGTAGAAAATTCGTCTACAAAAGTGCATTGATGCTGGAGGAGACTACTTTGAACACACCTAAAATTTTGCAAGTATAACTTTAAAAACCTAGTTGCATCTCAAAAATTTCAGAGTGACCCTCGTATATATATATCTTTTCATTATCGGAAAATAATAACACAGTTAAAGTTTAAATTGTTTAATAATGGTTTTGAAATAAAAAGATAAAGCTATTTACATATTTACAAATGATTATCAAATAATAATCAAATATCATTGTAGTGAATAATTCAAAGTTGATTGTCTTATCCGTTTGAACGTATTCGCTTAGCTCTCCTCGTCGTTTTCTCTCTCCTCTCCTCTGCCTGTCCGACGGTGAACATGTGAGTAGCACTCTGGTTGTGCTTTCAATCCCATATATATATATATATATATATATATATATATATATATATATATATATATATATATATATATATATATATATATATATATATATATATATATATATATATATATATATATGCATATGTATATACACAAGCTGACCAGCCACGCGTTGCAATGGCTGAGTTTTTAAAATACATTGAATCAATTTTTTACTAATTCTTGGGTTCAATCAAATTAATATTTTCTAAAAAAATTTAGAATAGGTTCATTCATAGGAGATTAAAAATAAAACGTTTCACCAAAATTTAATAGTAATAGGTAAAGTATCGAAATTTTGAAATTAAGCACAAATCAACATATACTTTCTGAATTTACATTTTATTCATCTTATATTAAATTATAGTTTGTAATCAGAGACTTACTTATAAAATATACTATATAAATTAAAGACATCTAAAAATAAATTGTTATAAATGAGGTAGATAACATTGACATCGAACTATTATTATTTTAATTTTAAATTATATTAAAACTAAAAATTTTTTCCGCGGCATTATACTGAAATAAAAAAAAAATTAAAAGAATTTATCATTTGAATAAATAAATTAGATCAAAAAGTTCTACTGAATAAATTAATAATTATCAAATTATAAAATAAAAATAAAAAATAATAAAAGGCTATCAAGAAATACTTACATATTTTCGAGGTGGTATGAAAATTAGTAGAGAAAAACAGTAATAAATAAAATTTTATTTTACTATTTATAATATTAAAAATATTCAAACTGAATACTGCACAATAATAACACAATACAAAGTATAATTATGAAAATGATTCACGAAAAATTGTTATAGTATCATTATACATCATGAAAATATATGTAAATTCTATATTTAACGAAGCGCTTGCGCGCACGATAATTTTCTCGAAGATGGTATAATCTAGAAAAATAAACACGTCGCCATCTGCCGAATATAATAATACCTGTGCAACTTAGATGCTAAACCGCCATCTATTAGGAACTTACAGAACTAACCAAAAAAAATTTAGGGTTGTACTACCCCGAACATTTAGGGGGATGAAAAATAGATGTTGGCCGATTCTCATAGATACCGGATAAGCACAAAAAATTTCATCAAAATCGGTCAAGCCGTTTCGGATGAGTATGGCAACGAAAACTGTGACACGAGAATTTATATATATATATATATATATATATATATATATATATATATATATATATATATATATATATATATATATATATATATATATATATATATATATATATATATATATATATATATATATATATATATATATATATATATATGTGTGTGTGTGTGTGTGTGTGTCACTTATTCCGAACCACTGTAAACATCCATGCCCAAAGTGGGATTCGAACCCACGAACTGTTAACCGAAGGCAAGAGCGCTAACTATCGGCTGCCAGCTCGGCTTAAAACAATACGCATTTACAGTCTTCAAACTGAACAGAATATAGGATAAAAAGTAGTATTCAATTATATTATATGATTCTGGATTATTCTACGTGTCTCTATTGTTTTTTTTTATGAAACTAATCAAATTCCTTCATAATAGAGTTACTTTTATTTATATTATACATTAATAACTATACAATAATATAATTTATCACATTAAACTTTTAAATATTAACCATACATTACTTTTAAAAATAATTTAACGATTTGTAAATTATATGCATCACACAAACAAGCATAAAGGTATCAGTTTATTGTATTTATGCAAAAGAATCTTTTCATAAAAGGAATTATTTTCATTGGATCAAAATTAATTTTATGTGTCTGTGTGCTGCAACTACGAGACATTTAGGATTTTCAATCTAGTTAAGTTTTATTTACTTAGAAAGTAAATATCTTTACTTAGTTAACAGAAAAATTATTTTTTCTTTCAAAGTTCTTATTTATAATTTTCAGAAATAGATGGCGCCAGCAAAGCTTTAAAGGATTTAGTATGTATTATTTACAAATGTAAAAGGAAATATTTTAGCTCTTGTTTTGTACGCTACTTGAATTATTTAATTATATATACATATATATATATATATATATATATATATATATATATATATATATATATATATATATATATATATATATATATATATATATATATATATATATATATATACAATATTGATCAATTATTTCCATAATTTTATCATCCATTCCTTTTCATGGACTTTTATGAGCAATTCATAAATTTTTCTGATCTCGATTTCTTCTTTTTTCTTTGCGCAAGATTATAGATTCTTGTAACTTATTAAAGTGATAGAAAACAGTAACTTAAGAATCTTTTGAATTATTACTAAAATACTTTTATTAATACTGATAAAACAAAATCACTAATATAAGAATCTGTCTCACATATATTTTATTAGTAAATTCAATTACGTTTTATTTTTTAAATGAAAACATAAGTAAGTAGGAAAAAGTTACTTCAATACGTTCGGTTAATTACAATATAATTCATTATTTCAGTATAATGGCATCTTAAATTTTTTTGATTATAATAAATTTTTGTCTGCTTTACAGTTTATCTTTGAAATGTGTATAAATGTTGATATTTTGGAAAGAATGGTAATTAATATTGTAAATATGTAAAGATGTTTAAAAGTATGAACCTAAAAAAATATTTATCATCTATTTTATTTGAAATATTGACTTTGATTTTAAATAATTAATTATTTTTTTTAACAATTTTAAACAAGAAATGTCCGATAAAACTATAATTATTCATTTTTTTACTGTATCATAAAAATGTAGTCGTCTCTATACTCTTTTTAGAAATCAATATAATAATTAGTCACTTATTGCTTTAGATCAGTGTAACTCAAAATTTTATGAATCATGGAATGATGTATTCATTTTCATTGGGTCATTTTTCCTAAATTGGACATTACTATTTTCCATTACTATTATTTAATTCATATATGCATTTTTTATTTCTAATGCTTATATACTTTGGATAGTCCACCCATTTAACACTATAAAGGGTGGAAATAATGGCGATCTATATAGTGGGGCACCGAGTGGATGTGCCATCATAGCTCGGAAAGTGGGTGGATCTACATAATTTAGGACTGAGCTGAAGACTCTCACTGAACTTCTGCGCCTGACATCCCAGAGTTATCATTTCACCTGGAGGACAATGCAATACGACCTATTTCATGAGCCTTAGCCATCATTAGTAAACAAGATGTAGCTTCGGTTAGATCGGGATTTGAAATTATTTCCTTTTGACAATGAGTGCGAATGTCTTAAGCAAACAAGTTACCGCCCCCACATGTTTGTAAAGTACATGACAATAATCCTCTTCTAGGCAAACCAGAAAACATATAGCATGGTGAAGCGGGATTTTGTAGGATTTTGTGGTATTTCCTAACAAATGTTGTTTTGTTGTGTATAACTTTTAATAAAATTTGAGCGTTTTAAGTCTAATACATTTTGATTGTACAGATAAGATATTACAATTTAATATAAATTTATTTCAAAGATTTCGTCCTTTTCACTACCATCTTATATTTAAAAACTGCATTAAAAAGTTATATGAAATAACATTCTAGTTTCTTAGTGCGACTTACATATTTCATTTAACATCTTTTAAAGATGTTTCTCTTATAAACATTTGTAATGCAAAGCATTGTTTAGGGAATGTGTTTAACTATACAAAATGTAAATCATAATGTAGTCTATGTGAATTTTAATCATTGGATCAGATAAAATACAGACTATATAAATTCAATAAACTTAAAGTTTAACAATAAATTTATAAACAATTATTAAATATATCTGTTATACGTATTAACACGAAGCAGAATATACTGCAATATTTATTAATTTAAATTTTAAATAAATTAATATAAGTTTATTTGTTTAAATGAAAAAGAGAGAGAGTAGAAGTAAAGGGTTCTTCATTTATTTACGTAAATCAAAATATATCGAATGAAGATAATTTTTTTGGATAGTTTATTAAAATGTAATAAACATGCATTTAGCATTTGTATTTCATTTTTGAATTTATCATATTTTTTAAAATGGTTGTATAAAATTTAGCTTAAAATCCTGGGATTGAATTTTTAATCCCAAATTGAATGTATTTTAAATGCTCTAAAGAGCATTTTATCTTTGCTCTTTTATTATTTATAAATGCTTACTATTCTGTCTGGAAAAACTAATTAAATAAGGTGATATTTTATTATTTGAGCTCACCAATTGGATCATAAAAGGGATTTCAACTAGTAGTCAACACAATAATTGCTCTTATTCGCTTCCTTATAGATATATCAAATGAGATTTAAAAAGAAATAAATTGATTATTTACTGATTTAAATAAGCCTGCTATATTAATTTTCTATCAAATAATAAAACTTGTGCTTGTATTTATGAGACATTTTTTAGATCTTTTATTAAAATGATTCATACAATATTATTGAAAGTCATTATTAATAAAATAATGTGCATTCTTTAAAAAGAAAAAAGTTCAGATTGCTTTAAGAAAAGTATAATATGGGAAAGAGAGATTAAAGCCTTGCGTCACAAATACCCCATTATAAGTGATACTTTTTAATATCGTGTTCTACACACAGAGAGGTAATATTATTAAGGGTTCGAAGATAATAAATAAAGTAGTAATTAAATTCAGGATGAAAAAAGCAGAAGAGAGCATCCAGCTTGGGAGCAGCCGCTTATAAGAGACGCAATTATAAAAACGCTGTGTTTAATTCACCAAAATGTATTTATAATAAGGAAAATTATTAGATAAAACTACTTTTTGTTCTGTACACTATAAATACCGTTATCTGTATAAAAAGTCTGAGAGCGAATTTTTAATAATAGGAGGAATATTTTGTTATGTAATTTGCTTTTTTGCAAGACTTCTTTGGAAAGAAAATAATGTTAAAATATTTTCAGATATATTGTCAGAGTTATGTGTACATGTATGCATATATAGGTCTTCCATTTATTGGGCTATTTTTATTACTTTATTTGATCCTTTTATAACAATAGTATGTTCAGTATTGTAAATATTATTAAAGAAACTATTAAAAGTACAAGTATTAATTCTAATAGGTAATCTTTCTGCACAAAATTTCCTTTTCATATTTTGTATTTTAAATCACATTTTTTATTTTTATTATCTTGTAAATTCTACCAATATTTCTTAATATTTATCCAAGAAAATTATATAATAATACAGAAACCCTTGGTTTGGAAAGTTTGGTAAAATCATTGAGAACATATGCGTGTCCATAAAGTTATAAATCTGCTGATTGGTTATTCAATGAAGAATTTAAGTTTGAATTTTGATTTTAACAAACTCATCAATATTATGGAATTAATATGATACAAAGGAAAACTGCAGAAAGTAATTAGAAAAAAAATTTTAGAAACATTTTATAATAACATTTAATGCAAGAGAAAATAATTTTTGACATTTATACACTTTTTACAAACTATATTTCTATTGTATAAAAAGTAATAATGGATTTGTATTTTCATGCTTTGAACTGATTATTATGCTGTGATTGCAGCATTTTATTTTAAATTTAAAATTTACATATACACCTCTTTCTGTATTTTATACATGACAATTAACTAAGCTTTGTACATAATTTATCAGGTTTTCAATTTAAAAATGTTCGATGGCTTCATAAAAAATCTTTAATTAATTTAAATTTTACACTAAAACAATGCTTTACCTTTTTTGGAAGTAAAGCTATAAAATTATTTCTGAAGTCAATTTATTTGAAATTTATTTGCAGTGTGTGCTCTTTTAAAGAGGTCATGTACAATGTTTTCTTTTATGATGATGTCGCTGCAGTTGTCAATAGTGAGCGGTAGATTACTGAAGAGATTTTCTCAATTTTAACTTTTTGTTTTCAACAAAGCAATGCATGCAAAACTTTGCAAAAAGCTATACCTTTTATTTATATATAAACAATTAAATTTCATTATTATTTTAATTATAATTTAATACGCATATATATTAAATTCATATAATAAAAATAAATCATGTCATACATTAATACATAGGTATGATATTAGTGAAATGGGGCTAAATTATGTTAAAAGACACGCTGTTCCTATAGATTCCTGGTATCATACATAACTGCTATAAAAAACCTATTTTCCTAAGTCTTAATGTATGAGGATGAACATTTGGTGAACTGCTTTGCGCCTAATTGAGTATATTTATCGACATAATCGTATCGCAAAAGACCCAAGACCTATGCCTTAGACGAAGTTGTATATTTCCACAAGATAATTATGAAACATTAAATTGACTATGAGGTAAGGAAAAGAAATTTTCAACCACGAAAGTTTGCAAATGGAGAAAAAAAGTATAGCTTGAAATGCATAGCAAAGTCTATCCACTTTCTATTAAACTTTCCCAAACGAAACGTCCCTCCAAGCGTTTAAATATAAATACTGATGAGAAGTTACAGAAAATGGTAAGATTTTCTACAGTACGATACACACAGATTAAGAATACAATACACACAGATAGATCAAGAAAAATTCAGATAAATAAAGCCAAGTGGAGATAAATAAAGAATACGTTCAATTCTATAATTAGCATTTGGAAATAAAAGTCCACCACGTGCTGTTGTTGTTGTTGCATGCCCTCGAGGTCAGCAGTGCTATACCAGGTCCATGAGCGCGTACATCCTCAAAAAGTCCAGCACCATAAGTGGATCTTCCATCAGATCTCTCTCGGAGAGACCAAGGCATTGAAGAATATGTTCAGGAGAGGCCTGTTAATTTAAACATTTGGAGGCCTGTAATTTGGAGCAAATTTCGAATTTCTTAGTACCCTCAACGAATTTCAAGTTACTAAGATGGCCACTTCTGAAACGGGCAATAGCCGTTTGTTCTTGTTTATTAAGACCAGTATCCAGGAAAGCACCTAGACGCGCGCAACGGTACCAATGAACCACGTGCTTCTATATGTAGATGATTTCTGAATTTCACAGAGCTCACAGTTTTCTTCAGGAGAAGAGCATGCAGGAAAGCTGTTAATAGCTATATTACCGTATGACATGTCGAAGAATCTGAAAGTGTTAATCAATGATTATCACTCTAAACAAATGATACAGAAAAATATTAGTATTGGATACGATACCATTTGTTAATTATTTATAAAAATAGTTCTCCATTGAGTTTCCTGTAATTTAACAAAGAACGAAAATGTGGAGTATGTAAGAGTCAATAAGGAAAACCTTAAATTTCTCAAGGATGAATTCCTTAAAAAGGATGAAAACCATAAATTTCTTAAGGATTTCCAACGATTTTTTTTATCGTGACTGATAATGAAACTCATTGAACAGGCTCCAATGAAATCACTCCAAAACTTCAAGAATTATATTTCTTGATATGTTGGAATGCCGAAAGTTCTTTTTAACATTCTAAAATGCCAAAGAAATTTGTTTTAACATTTCAACATGTCAGGGAAAAGAAGTAAGATTTGAAAAAGAACCTACACTCACAATTGTGAAATCATAAGGTGCCATGAAAAAAATGATAAAAGTCTTTTCTTCAAAAGTATAGTGTTGTTTAGAAAGCTTGACAAGAAACAAACACTACTAATTGGTGCACTCTTATGTAATGTTCAAGAAATGTGTGTTCAAGAAATTCATTAAGAAAGTCATGAATATTTATGTCAAGATAATTTCTCCTCCAATAAGATTAACAATTGAGCTTCCTGAAAAAATATAAAAAAATCCTCCATATTAAATTATAATTTTGGTATGTATAACCTTTATTTCGATTTTCTTCGTGATCTTCGTTTACATTACAATGATGCGATTAATGAAGCTATAAAGATATTTTTTTCATAAATTCCGAGAAATGATGGCTTGAGATATCTACTGAAATTATGCAAATATAATTAAAATAACCTAGCTGTATAAATTATCTAAAGATTTATGATCCTTTATATATATATATATATATATATATATATATATATATATATATATATATATATATATATATATATATATATATATATATATATATATATATATATATATATATATATATATATATATATATATATATATATATATATATATATATATATATATATATGTATATATATATATATATATATATATATTTCAGTTCTCGTTTAGAAGATGCAATTGTAGCTCGAGCACAGTTTAAAAACATAATGAGTATCGACTCTAACGAATCGTACGGCAGAGCAGGGAATCTACTTACTTCAATGATAAAAGGCGTCAATAAATTCTTTTCAACAGATGTTAACTCACATCAGATGTTAATTTAAACGAGGGGTAAAGAATTCCTGAGGAGTGAAATATACAGAATTATGCTTGTGAGAAAAGCACTCATTTCTGCCTAAAATTCAAAAACTCATTTACAGTGGTGTTGGAAAAGAAAACATTGGATATCTGAAGATTGGAAACAGGTAAAAGAGTGGGATGAATTACACTACATATTATTTTGATCTGATGGAAAACCACCTGCTTATCAAAATTTTATAAATTTATTTAACAATGAATCTGCCTTGTTTCACTCGCACTGTGGAAGTGTCTAATGATGGTATTTATGATATGTGGAGTGTTCTGCTGTCATAGAACTGTTGTCCTAAAATCTTTGAATTCAAAAAGCTTAGAAGTACCTTGATATATAGGCAGAACAGATGTAACATGCAATGTTGTAATTTTACTATGTAATTGACAGATACTAGGATGATAAAGCAACTATATGCCAAATGTGTTCAAAATTAGTTCGTTAATCATCAATCTAACACTCTCTCCTGCCTCAGCTGGACTTAATCCCACAGAAACTGTGTGGGTTATAGTAGAAAGACGCATCTGACAGTACTATCTTCTTCCATCTAATTTGAAAGATCTGAAAAATATCCTAGCCAGTTCACGGTATTTTCTGGAAATAAATGTATTCCAGAAGCATGTAAATAGGATTCCAAAAATAACAAAAGCTTTTATCCATTAAAAAGGTGACCCAGTAAAATATTAAACTTATGTTTATGATTCAGCTGCTAATAAATGCAGCAGTAGGGATAAATAAGACCATTATTGTTGACGGTCTTTTTCCTTAGAACGTTCACAATGTTCACAATTAATATTTATAAAATTAATTGAAACTGTTCCGTACCCATAAGCACTGTGAGAGCAGCGCCATCTTTGTTTATGAAAAAAAAAAGACAAAAAAAAAGCTGTGAGAGAGGAGTCGAGCTACGGCCTTGGAGAAGGGCAGTTGTAAAATAAGAGAGGTGAAGCTACGAAAAATAAAGAGTTTTGTTTTGTTTAAATGTTACAGTCCACTTATTCATATACCAGAGCTACACACTAAAACATTTGGTCCCCTTCGCTGGAGTTTGATGAGATATTGCTACAACGAGTGCGAGAATGAGTAAACATCAAAAACCCAACTGTCTTTGAGAGCGGTATCAGTTGCTTGAGGTATGTGCTTGAGCTTTTTTGGTCATTCACTCCCATGAGATAATTTATATTATCAGTTTGAATTTTATTTTGTTGAGATTAATAACTATGTTTATAATTGGTGTTGTTGATTAACTTAATTATATATAAATTTAAAAAATTGAGTTTTGAGTTTCGTTTTCAAAATGTTTAAAAAAGTGAATAAAATTGATTTGCAAATTGTGGCTACATAGTTAGGAGGGGTCATTACTGATAAAATGACAATTGTAGAGTTAACGAACATTATATAGAATAATATCACGTTTAAAAATGAGCCCGAATATGTAGCTGATCGCTTAAAATCTATAAAAGAGAACCATTTACTAGAATTAGAGACAATTGAGAAAAATAAGCAAACAGAGTTGCAATCAGAGCAAATAAAATTAGAGAGAATGAAAGCTGAATTAGAATTAACACGCTTGAGAGTAGATTCAAAAATTGTTGAAACTAATTCAGAAAATAAAACTGAAGATTCTTTAGAAAATAATATAATCAACTCTTTAGATTCCTTAATAAATAGCATTAAAACATTAACGATTAAAATACCGAGTAAACCAGAAGGTTGGAATCTATTTTTTACTTCTTTGGAGAGAGCATTTGTAGCAAAAAATGTTTCAAATAAATTTAAATCAGAGATTTTTTTAAATTTGCTGGGTGAAAAAGCATCAAATGTAATTACTTACATAGGCGACGAGGAATTAAATAATTATGAAAAAGTTAAAGAAATTATTCTCAGAGAATTTGAGCCCACACCACAATCATGTTTAGAGCAATTCAGAAAAACAATAAGACCCAAATGAAACTCATGTCCAGTTCGCTTCGCGCTTAACAACAAGTTTCGATTACTACTTAAAATTGAGAAAAGTGGCTGATTTTGCGAAATTAAAACAATTAATTGTATCTGATAAATTATTTCAAACAATAGATAGAGAAACCGCTGCTCATATCAGTATTAGACAGTCAGATACTTGGTTTGAACCCATAAAATTAGCAAAGGAAATTGATTTATTTTATGTATCCCGAGGGAAACCGCTAACAGTAGAAAATAAACTAGTGAATCCGAAATCACACCTCGCAAATCAAAGAAATACTTCTAGAGTGTTTTTATCCGATTTTAAGAATTCAAAATGTCTCCTTTGTTCGGAAAATCATCCTTTATATAAATGCAAAAATTATATGGATTTGCCTCTTTCTGATAGAGTAGAGATAGTCAAGAAAAATAATTATTGCTTTAACTGCCTTAGTAAACACCAAGTAAGTAACTGCAAATCGCGGTTTTCATGTTATTTATGTCATAGAGAGCGAGTCAAAAGGTGGCATCATTGCTCTTTGCATTTTCCGAGAACTGAGAAGTTACCGCCTGCACAAAGTGAAAGCGTTAACCGACCCTTATCAGCCCCCCGTGAAGAGTCTTCACTTTCCCCACTTGCCTCGATCTTCCCTTCTAAACAAAACAACCCAGTTCTTTCTAGAGTCGTAAATCTGTCAAAAACTGTTTTGCTTAGTACGGTAAACTGCTTGCTAAGAGATCATGGAGGAAATTTTTACAGAGTGCGTGCGATTTTAGATCAAGGCTCAATGAATAATTATATAACGACTGATTGTGCAAATAGTTTAGGCTTAAAGCGAAATAAAACAAATTTGACAGTTTGTGGTATAGGTGATACATGCACAACAATTAAATCGGTTGCTAAAACTACAATTTCTAATTTAGAGGGAAATTTTAAAAAAGAGTTAAAATTTTTAGTTGTTTCTAAAATTACTGATTTCATGCCGTCAAAGATGCTTAAAGTTAATGTACCAGAGTTAAAACATGTAAAATTAGCAGATGAAAACTTCAATAAACCAGGATGCATAGATTTACTTTTAGGCGCTGAAACACTTTACGAATTATTACGTCCAGATCAGATTTTTCCTGTAAATAGTGATTTGGTTCTTCAAAATACCGTTTTTGGTTATGTAGTTAGTGGAAGCTTACCCACTGCAATGGGGGGAAAGTACATTGTGGTTTTATTAAAGATAATACTGCGTTACATGAAGCAATAGAGAAATTTTGGGAGATAGAAAATGTTGAAACTAAAATTTCTAAAAATAAAGAAACAATAATATGTGAAGAACATTTCAAAACAAATGTTAAGAAAGACAGTACAGGGAGATATATAGTTAAAATGCCATTTAAAGAAGACCCAATGTGTTTAGGTAAATCAAAAGAAATTGCATTAAAAAATTAAATTCGTTATGGAATTGTTTTATAAAAGAGCCTGAATATTTAAAATTATGTAAGGAATTTTTGAGCGAGTATGAGAAATTGGGTCACATGACAGAAATTCCAGATTGTAAGGAAGAAGTAGGAACGTATTATATACCCCATTTAGGTATTTATCGCCCTGATAAAAGTTCTACAAAACTTCGCGTAGTATTTAACGCATCTTCTCAAACAACTTTAGGAAATTCACTTAATTCCTTACAATTTAATGGTGGTACTTTACAAGAGGATCTTTTGTCAATAATGGTGAGGTTTCTTAAACATATTTATGCTTTTGTAGCAGATATTAAACAAATGTATAGAATGGTTTTAATTGATCCTAATCAAACTAAACTTTTGAGAATTCTTTGGAGAGGGGGAGTGAATGAACCAGTTAAAACTTATGAGCTCAAAACAGTTACGTATGGCAGTTAGTGCACCATACCTTGCAACTAGAGTGCTTTTACAGCTATCAACAGATGAAAAAGAGAAGTACCCCCTAGCATCACCCATCTTAGAGAGCGACTTCTACATGGACGATGTGCTTAGTGGTGCTGCCACTATAACTGAAACCAAACAGCTTCAAACTGAACTGGAGTATATCCTAAGGAGTGGAGGAATGACGCTACACAAGTGGTGTAGTAATCATTCGGAATTGAAGACAGCCGCTGATAATGAGTACAATTTCCAGGAAGAGACAAAGGCGTTAGGAGTTCTGTGGAGACACAGCACAGATCATTTCACCTTTCAAATACATCTTGAGAGTGCAATTCCCCCAACGAAAAGATCAGTGCTTTCTACAATTGCAAGAACTTTTGATCCCCTTGGCCTCTTGGGTCCAGTGATAACTAAAGCAAAGATTTTCTTGCAAAAACTTTGGTGTTTAAATCTAGAGTGGAGTGATGCCCTTCCTGCAATGGTAGCACAGCAATGGCAGAACTTTATTGAAACTTTGCCAACGATCCACAATGTTAAATTTAAACGATGCATATTGATAGACAAATCAATGCACATTGAGCTCCATGAATTTGCGGATGGATCTGAGTCTGCGTATGGATGTGTCATCTATTGCAAATCAACATCTGAGGCTGGAGATTCTGAAGTGACTTTGGTTTGTAGCAAATCACGAGTGGCACCTCTTAAGAGAGTTACAATCCCGAGGTTGGAACTGTGTGCAGCAGTTCTCTTAGCGAAGCTGATTACAAAAATTAAAGGTGCCTTAAAGCTTAAGGAATGCAGTAAGAATATCTATTTGTGGAGTGATTCCATGATAACTCTTTCGTGGATCCGGTAGGAGCCTTACCTGCTGAAGACATTTGTTGCCAACCGAGTTGCTCTAATACAGGACTTGGCAGAGATTCATCAGTGGCGCCACGTGTCATCGAGGGATAATCCTGCTGGCCTTATCTCGAGAGGTATGGAACCTAATAAACTTATTGAAAGTGAACTTTGGTTTAACGGCCCCAGTTTCCTTGCTGAAGAAGACTATTTCAACCGAGAAATTCCTGCATTAGTAATACAAGATGAGTTTACCTCTGAAATGAGAAATATGCCTCAAAATGACTCATCTGTGTTGACTTTAACTTCAAATTCCTTTATTTCTGACTTACTCAACATTAGTAATAATTATACTAAAATAATGCATGTTGTAAGTTATATTTTCAGATTCCTATACAACTTAAAGAGCTCTACTAAAAGGAGGATAGGAGAATTGTCAACTGAAGAAATCAAGGTAGCAGAAAAATTCTTAGTAAAAGAGGTTCAGAGACTAGAATTCCCATCCGAAATGAAATGTTTAGGTCAACAAAAACCAGTACCTGATAAAAGTAAGATAAAATGTTTATGCCCCTTTTTAGATCAGGATGGATTATTAAGAGTAAATGGTAGGATAAAAAATGCAAGTATAAATTTCAATAGTAAATTTCCTATTATTCTTCCAAAGGGCCATAAGCTCACAAAAATCATTATAGAAATGTATCATAAGCGATATTTTCATTTAGGGCCAACTGCTTTGCTGAATTATGTCAGACAAAAATTTTGGCCTATACAAGGTAAAACAACGTGTCGAAAAATTGTGCATGATTGTATTACATGTTTTAAAGTTAAACCTATAGGAGTTGAGCAATTAATGGGTGACTTGCCTAAAGAGAGAGTTACTCCAAATTTCCCATTTAATTGCTCAGGAGTTGATTTCTGTGGACCATTTAATATTAAATATAAACATCAAAGAAAAGGTGTCTTGCACAAAGTATATGTATGTATTTTTATTTGTTTGGTTACCAAAGCCATTCATCTTGAAATGGTAACAGATTTAACATCAGAAGCATTCATTGCCTGTTTAAAGAGATTTGTTGCTCGTAGAGGCATGTGTTCAAAACTATATTCCGATAATGCAACAAATTTCATAGGTGCAAATAAAGAATTGTCCAGACTGCACCATTTAGTTTCAAAACCAGATGAGAAACTTGCAAATTATCTTTCAACAGAGGGAATTGATTGGCATCATCTTCCTCCTAGAGCCCCCAACCTTGGTGGTTTGTGGGAGAGTGGTGTGAAAATATTTAAATTTCCTTTTACTAGTGTGTGTTTCAATGCGAAACTTAATTATGAAGAGTTTTTAACTGTCATTACTCAGATAGAGGGTATTCTTAACTCCAGACCGCTTGTACCTCTGTCCTCAGATACAGATGTGTATGATGCATTAACACCTGCTCACTTCCTAATTGGTAGACCTTTAAATGCTATTGTTGAAACTAATTTAATTGACATTAATGAAAATAAATTGAATAACTGGAAGAAATTGACAAAAATTATTCAATTTTTTTGGAAGAAATGGCGGGTGCAATATCTTAATAATTTACAACAGAGGTCCAAATGGAGAATTGAGAAAGAAAACGTTGAAATCAATGAGATAGTGCTCATCAAAGATGAAAATCTACACCCTCAAAAATGGTCGTTAGGTAGAATAGTGCAACTCTATCTGGGCGATGACAAATGGGTCAGAGTTGTTAAAGTAAAAACTTCTTCAGGAATTTTCAAAAGACCCATTTCAAAAATTTGTATTTTACCTACTAGTATATAATTGTTATTATATTTTATGTATTACTTTTAATAATTTGTGTTTATAAATTAATTTTTGGGTTTTTGGGTTTATATAATGTTTTTATTAATTATGTGCGTAAGTTTTTTTAAATTATTGTATGTTCATTGGTTGAATGTAACATTGCAACGTGGGGCGGAATGTTTCGTACCCATAAGCACTGTGAGAGCAGCGCCATCTTTGTTTATGAAAAAAAAGACACACAAAAAAAGCTGTGAGAGAGGAGTCGAGCTATGGCCTTGGAGGAGGGCAGTTGTAAAATAAGAGAGGTGAAGCTACGAAAAATAAAGAGCTTTGTTTTGTTTAAATGTTACAGTCCACTTATTCATATACCAGAGCGACACACTAAAACAGAAACTAATAATGATAACTTAAAAACTGAATTTTTAGATATTTTAATTACGATAAAAGATAACCATACATATACTGACATATATGATAAAACTAATAATTTTGATTTCAAAGTTAATAAACTAATTTTCTGGAACTCAAACATTGCAATTAAAATTTATAAAAATATTATTTTTAATCAACTTAATAGACTACATAATATATGTAATAATTTAAACAATATCAATAAACAAATAAATAGACTAGAAAATATTCTAATTCACAATAACATTCCAATTAAATTTATTAAATGCTATAACAGCATTGCTTAAAAGAATGAAGTAAGTCGTAGTTCTATACTACAGAAGGGTCACCCAAGCCTTAAAGGTCTTATTAGAAGCTTAAAATGCCAATTGTGTTTACACTTAGTCGTTAATTTATGTATTTATTTGGCTTACATATAGTATTTGGTGCGGTTCTTGCAGATTTGGACTAGTATTTGGATATAGATTTGGATCTGGTTTTAATTTGATTATTATAAATTAAATGTATTTTGGCAACATTGGATTTTGGCTTATATATTTAAGATTAAATTTTACTTCTTTTATTCTGGCTTGATGGGCGCTCCGTGGCTGAGTGGTCTAAAGCATCACCGCTAATCGCTTGAGAGCGTAGGAGTGTGGGTTCGATTCCCACTGTGGCCCTGGGTGTTTTCTTCGTTATTCTTCTGTGGTTGTACATCTGTCATTGTGCTATTTGTCCTATTATCGACGAAGACTTACAAGCGGATCTCAAGAATCAAGCATACAAGACTGAATATATGTAATGTAATAAAATAAAAAATAATTCTGGCTTGATATTTTGGTTTGAACTTTTGGTATGGCTTTGGGATGTACTGGCAACCCTAAGACTATGTCTTGGGCCAGTGCAGAAAAGCCATACTTTGTGCCAATGTGGTCAACACCCCCTGACGAAGCTGGCCATGTTGGTACTTTGTTCCTTTATATATTTTTCTTTGAAATTTTAAACATTTTCCCAACAATTTACTATATTTCGTATTTTCAATGTATTGTTTTCTATTTTCTTTGAAATTTTAGGGTATGTATTGTCTTCCATTTGGTATTTTCAATGTATTATTTTCCATTTAATATTTGTTTATTAATTTTATAAAATATGCAATTAATTATATATATATATATATATATATATAATTAACAAATTAATATGATGTTGTTGTTGTTGTGTGACAAGTGCAAAAAGAAAAAAAAAGAAAAAGTAAAAAAGAAAAGTTATATGGGACCAATGGCATCAAGCACTACCCTGGCCACATCATCAGCGTTTTCCGTAAAAAGGGTGTCATGGCAGCAGTTGGGGTCTATGTTGAAGAGAGTCGAGGCCACAGAGATGCAGTTGAAGAGATGCCTGGGATCCAGTTATAACAAATTTGTAATTACAAGGAATAATATATGAATTTTTTAAGGCGTTATCAAAATAACCCAAATTAATTTTTTTACAAGTATCTATGTATAATATTTACTAACATAATGGAACGTAGAGAAACTTTTTAACTCTTCTCGCTATTTATTTAAAGAAAATCAGATTCTCAATAGAGTATTTAGCGTATTGTGTTAATAGATTGAGATAGCTAATTATGTTATTTTATATAACTTGCAATGATGATTTGATGGATATTACACATATATTATTTTCACGATACTTATAATTTAAAAGAGGGAAATAGAATGAAAGTGGCTTAAAATCTATACTAATTGTTCATTACATTGTAAAATTTTATATATAAATTTTCGTAAGTAATTCACCTAAGGAACAAGTTAATTAGGTAAAGAAGAATTTTTGTGCAAATATTTCATTTCAAAAGAAATTAATTTCATTTTAAAGATTTCATTTCAGCAAAGATTTCATTTCAAAAGAAATTGAATTAAAAGCATAAAAGTATGTTTCTCTAAACAGTTTTTTTATAATAGTCAAATTCTTTTATAGGTCTTTCTTACAATAGATTATCCATTCAATAGGTTTACAACACGGGTTTAGGAAAATTAGAAAACTTTTAGTTTATTTGACTGTTATGCACATAATTGCTTGATTTCTAAATCTGTATGCTTCTCATTTTCAATTGCTCAATTCTAACACTATTTAGACTCTTTAAACAATAGATTTATATATACATATATACATACATACATACATATATATATATATATATATATATATATATATATATATATATATATATATATATATATATATATATATATATATATATATATTAGTTCCGAAAATTTTTATTGAAAATTTAAACCCACAATTCTTAAGCTAGTATCTTTATTGTATGGATTATACATAAGAAATTATATATATTGACCTGACAAATTCATTAAAATTAAGCATTAATATGTTGCATAATACTGAAATTTTATTTTTTATATAATTAGAATTATTATGGAAAATATTAAAATTTATAACTTTAAATAAGATTTTAAAATATTTATTGTATTTTTTATAAACATTGCTGAATTAATAGTTAATGAATAATATGTATTTAACATAAATATAAAAAATATTTCAGTATTTAGAGAAAAGGTTTGACAGCAATTATAAATTTTCTTATTCATTTTATGTTTTAAAAAGAGAGATTTTAATATTTTAAATTGAACAAAATTAATTTCGTTAAATATGATTCTGGATATAAGCATCATATATTTGTTACTAGATTTGAATTAATGTTATTAATCTATGCAAAAAAGGTAAAACTTCTTCCAATGAATTTTTAATTTTTCACTTTTTATTTAAAAATACCAATATTTTATTAGTTTTTTTTTATTCCCGTTTAAAATGGAAAATTAAATTAACATAGTAAACTACATTCATTTCTTCTGGTATAGGTTATTGACCTATCGCAATATCTTCTATCCATTAAATTACAATTCAGTATTATCATTTCATATTTCACCAGAAACAATTTCAAAAAATTTCAATGCTAAGTATTCAGTTTGAAATATTCTGAGATTCTTGTCAAAATTCAGCTAAGCAAATTAATAAAAATGCCTGCAGGCAATACACTTAATGACTTTCAAATGATTTTCTTTTCAAAACATTTCTTAGCTGCACAATAAATGAAAATGATTCAGGTATTTGGAAAGTTCATAAATATTTGGTTAAAAGAAATTTGCTTAAAGCGCGTTTATTCAGACTGTTCTTTTTTAGATTTTTTATTTATAATTCTTTGTCTATTTATTTTGAGATTTATATGTACACTTCGTAAATCATAATTGCACAGTGTTAAATATATAAATATTGGGCCAGTATTGATAGCACAAAAATATCAAAATACAAAAATAGGTACACTTTGTCTTTCATTTATACAATTTAATATTATTTACTCTATCATTTTATAAATGACTAAATAAATATAAAAATGTGCTTTAAAGTTTTGTCAAATGGCAAAAATAAGTATAAAAATGCATTCATCAAAATTAGCAAGAAATATGCAAACAAAATTTGAAATTATTTATCGAACAAATAAATTTTAATTAATTACACATTATTTTACTTTAGAAAGAAAAAAATAAATCAATGAAAAATTTATTTTTATATCAAAAGAAACTATGATGATATTTTTTATGAGTTGAAACTTATCACAGCAAGATGAATAAAAAATTTTAGATTTAGACACTAATTGTAAAATGTATTTTTCAATGAATAATATTTCCAATAGATATAAAGTTTATAGATAATTTCGAATAATTTGTGAAATTAAAATGTTCAAATACATCATTAAACATATCATTTAAATTAATAATACTTCTTGCTAAAATTTATGCTATGCATTACAGCATAAAGGCTATATTTTTAAGAAATATATATATATTTAAGAATATTTGTTACCAACAATATATATATTTGGATTTGAAGCAGCAAGCGGCTGAATTTAAAGCCAAAGTGCTCATAATTCAGTTGACAGCTCAGCATTTTTTCAATGAACATAATAACGTGCAGGTCTTTTTTTAATGAAAAGTTTAACTGAATACGTATTTTTAAGATTTAAGGTATGCAAAACTGTTTTGTTTTTTGAAGAAATTATATTTTTCACAAATATTTTTTTTCACTTATCTGTATTTGAAGTTTGTAAAAAATGTTGAAATAGTATATGAAATAATTTATAAAAGCTTTTTCAAAATACATCAAATAGAAGAAAATTGTTCTTATAAATTTAGTCAAAATATAACAAACATGGTAAGTTTTCTTCTCAGAAATTATTAAAATAAGTAAAATGTACTTCCTCTTTAATTTGGTTTGTTAAAACATTTTCGTTCAGTTATTACAATACTTATCTCTCTGTAGTTATTTTAATGTCTATGTAAAATAATTTAAATTTTTCATAGTTTTAGTTTAATTTCGTTAATTTTAAAATAATACTCTTTTATATTTATATTATATATCTTGCTTTCTATATCTATACAACCATTTTTCTATATACTTGCATAAATATATATTCCTATATTTAGTGAGAATAATAATTATAATTGCTTTTTTAAATATATCTTTAATTACATCTTGTAATGGATTTCGTGATATAGAATTCCTTTTAAAAATGTGAATGATTACTAATTTTTCTCAATTTTTTCATGAAAATCTGCTTTTGCTAATACAAAGCTCAAAAATTGAATTTAAGTAAGATTTAAATGTAAAATCTAACTGAATAGTAAAGTAAATCCTAGTTTCCATTTTTTATGAAAATAAGTACTTTCAGGCTCCGGAAATTGATTTTCTAAAAAGAGTAGTTGATTTTTCTATATTTTATTTTCAGTTAGAATAGAATCCTTGCATGCAAATTTAAAATAGCATTCTTTTCCACATATTTTCATGAAAGAAATTCGAAACTCAGATTATTGAAAAAATAAGAAGATGCTCCCTAAAATTTAACGTATTCTTCGTTATCTGAGCACTGCATCTATTCAATAAAACTCAGCTGTAGCTAAAAGAAAAAGCATTTTCTGATTCTGTTCTAAGATTTCCAATAATCTTAAAAGTTGATTCTTTTTATTTGAAATTTTATTCAATGTAATATTTGTGCTCAATAGCAAACTTTATACATCTAAAAATTTCTTACGAATTACTAAAAATTAATTTCTGAAGCAGCACCAAAAAGCTTTTAGAAAGCTAAAGTTTTCTTGATTCACAATAAAAATAAATGTCTAATAACATTGTAACAATTTAAGAGAAATTTAATATTATTTACCATGCTTATTTCAGAACTATGATTAATTTTTTTTGAAAAAAACTTGTATAATCATGATGTTATAAATATGAATATAATCTAAACGGACAAACACTTCCATATTTAGATATTTAAAATGAATAAATAAAATCTTAAAAAGAAATAAATGCAAGAAAACTTTATTATACGTAGTCCTTTTTATGAATAATGCAATTCCAATAATTACTCTTTGTATATTATAATGAAGGAAAAAGAAAGAGAAAGTGAGAGATATTTATTTGTTTTTTAATTTCTTTAATCCTTTTTGCTTTAATTATATTTTAACTTGATGAAAACTCTTGTATAGCATCTAATGCTTTATCTTTCCCCATGTCAAGAGACTTATGCAACAGCTTAGAAAAGTCAGTCAATGTTTCCCAACTTTAATCAACGCAACCTTCACTGCTATGTTTGATATGTAACCAAGACAGAGAGGAATATGAAATGAAAAGTTTGTCCCTCCCTGAAAATGTCAGTTTTATCCCTGAAATAAATTCGTCCTGTCTTATAATGGTTGTAAAGAAATTCTACATCATAATAGAGATGCCTTATTGGATAATATACAAACGCTGCCTGGACTTCGGCAATCGATAATTGACTGGTTGATAGATAACATGAAAAATTATGAAGAGGAACTGCCACCGTAGTAACATTATAGTAACTACAAAATTGATACTATCACTAGAAGAATTAAAATAATTATTGAAAAAAGTAAAAACTAATGTTCACAATTTAGCAGACAGTTTTATTATGTTAATGAGCAAATATTTTTTGAGGTTTAAAAGCAATTGTTTTCATCATCAAAAACTTGGAAATAATATTTAATAGAAATCAATTGGATTCATAAGAATGGAATATTTTATTAAAAGTATGATATAATTTTAATAATGACTAAATTAAATTATTGGGATACGCTACTAATAGCTTTAGACTGAAGCCGTTAAACTATACAAAGTACCTTATAATTTTGAACCACAATCAAGAATCGAGGCTATTGTTGTAGCTCCAGTCTAATTTTCACGCCGCATCACATCATTGAAATCCCTTACAAAACTTTTCATGCGCCTTAGAATTTTCAACTCGATGATCTTTGCTGATGACAGATATTGAATTTAATGCCTTATGAACATTAGAGCTATACCTTCTTTACCAGGATATCACAGTGTTACAAAATTTGTAAATAATTTTTTTGTATCTGTCTTCATATATCTCAGACAGATCCGAGCTCAAATTCTGAGACTAAACTCGAGAGATATAGGCTTACATTAAGAATGACTTATCCAGTGATTTGGTGGTTTGGCAACCAGTTGGCAAGATTTTTGGCAATTACTTGGCGACCTGGTAAAATTCTTGGCGACCACTTGGCGAGATTTTGTGAGTAATGGATAGTTATGGAAACTTTTACCACCTAAGCCTGGAAGCTTCCAGAATCTTGCAGAAAGACCTAGGCTTTCACGCCAAGTAAGCTATAAATATCACCGTTCCATGGACCAAGTCAGTTTCTGAGTTTCCAGCGTCCGTGATAAGCTCGTGGATACGATCTGTCTGTCTGAGGTATTTTCAGACCTCGGTTTTTGGAAGCTGTTTACCGTTGAATTGATACTGTATAATTGTGATTCGTAATTGGGTTGGGTTTGTTTGGCATTTTGTAGATAGTTCTACAAATGAAATTGCTGTGATTGTTCCGAGTTTATTTCATCGACTCTCAATCAACACAAACCCTGAAGCTCGATACAGCAGATACTTTTTTTTAAATAAAGTAATATATCAACACACATCTCAGTATAAATACATTTATCTCATCCAGATTTATATGTATAGAATTAAAACGGAGATATAAAATATGGAATTTTGTAAATTTTTGGTTATGCTTGTTTGTTGTTCTTGACAAATATCCTATAAGAAATTATCTTACCTATTTTGATTATTTGAACTAAGAAATGGATGGCTCTTTTTCTAGTTAATTAGATAACTATCAATTATGTTATGTTCACGGTAGTTTAAATAAATAAAAATCCCAACTATACATTTTGTAATATATTTGTCTTTTCGCAAATAAGCCTGTTAAACTGAATGTTTGTAAATCCATTCACTTTTATTCTATGTAACAAGTAAATGAGTTCTTTTTCCAAGGGTTTATTTGAAATATTTTTAGAATATCTTCTGAGCATTGATATTTCCTAATAATGCATATTTAAATATATTTTATCATTTTTTTAAAATCAATTTCCTACACATGCAATTGTATGTTTTTTTAAAGATCATTTTATTTTTAAATCACAATAAACAAGCAGTCATATAAACAGATTCTTAATGATTAAAGAAAAACGTAGTGATGTATTTAACATGTGTTTCAATGTGTTCTCACATAAATACATGATTTATATGAAAAATAATTAATATATTTCATTTTTGTATAACAATCATTAAATAATAACAACATCTCATATAAATATCCAAAAATATTTGGTCTATAATAGTAACAAAGAATGCTTACAAACGCTTCTTCAGTATTGAAACTGAGCAGTATGAAACTTGTTTGAATTGTTCTATATTGCACAATGTTACACTCGCATTGCTGAAAAAGGTCCTTTTTCACCCATTTGCCTCAAACAATCTAATTTACAGAATATATATCCTTGTTTGTTATGATGTGGTTTGAAGCAATCAATTCTGAAAAAATGCCTTTAATTTTCTTAAAAGAAGATTTTTATTTGTTAAACAAATAATAAGCCAATTACGTGATAAATATGCTTTACATGAAATAAAATGAAAAGCAATCGAAATATGCTTATTTATACTGATAAAAATTATTGACAAATTTATTAGTTTAAGAATTTATAAATAATTTTTATCACATTTTAATCATATGAATTTAATACACATTTTTAATAGTTGAAATTGGATGAATTTGAACATTTTTACTGAATATGTTTGATTTTACTGTTTATTTGTTTTATTTAGTCAGAATATATTGAGATCTTTTATAATATCTAGTTTTAAATCAATAAAACATTAAAAAATAGCAACTTAAATTTATTTCCTTCATTTGCGAGTATTTTTGAGCAAATAATAATAACACAGATTTTTCTCTCAGAATACCAAAACAATACCTGTTAACTTATATAAGTAGTCATTTTTATTTTGACTGATTAGAGAAAATTTTGAGAATACACATGACTTACAGTTACTTGTATAAATATACATTCGTTCTATTTTATCGGATGAATATATACACTACTAAGTAATTGGAATGATTCTGTCACATATTTTATTGCACAGTTGAACGAATACAAAGATGTATAATTTAATCAAACTGAAGTATTTAAATGGATTCTGATTTAAAATTTATTGTTTTTTAAGTTGAATTCTGTAAAATGAATAAATTTTTTTTTCTTAAGAGTAATTTCAGTTTCTAGGTTGGAAATTGTTCAATTTGAAACTTTTGTATAACATTCACCTTCCTATTTTTCTCTGAAAATGTATTTTAATCCTAAGGTGCTTTATTTCAGAAGCTATACAAAAATGCATTGTTTTTTTTAAATTCTTTCAAATATATTAATTTTGCACTAGAGTAAAACATTTCATCTATTGATGAAATTAGTCATATGAAAAAACAGATTATATAAATTAGATAATCGTAAATGAAAATCCTAAACTAGACCTTTAGTTAATAGACCAAGAGTTTCTCCTAATAACACTATTTTCTTTTCTTAATTATTATCCACAATATTTCTAACAATTCTGATAATTTTCTTTTGGTTTTTAGATATTTGTTCATTAAATACTAAATACATTAAAAACAATATCATTAATAGATATCGATATATCACTTCAACCTTCTTAGCGTTATTTTTTTCCAACGAAACAGCATCTTTTTATTTGCAATTATACTCTGCTCGATACAAACGTAAAGAGACATTCTATTAGCCCTTATCTGTTTGGTAGCTTTTATTGGAGACAAAAAATACAAGGGATCAATCAATAAAATAGGATTCTAGGCAATTGACAGCAGCTACAGAACTAATTTTAATAAAACTTAAACCAATTATTAGAATTATATATTAACGGTCTCTCTTCTCACTTTTCAATACAGGAAATTTACTTTGATTTCATTAAAACATAGTCTATAATGTAAAATCTTAATTTTTAAATACCGAATAAGTTGATTAAAAACATTATTTTAACTGATAAAATTGGATTTAGAATTTAAATAAGTATTAGCATAAACGTATGCAGATTATTAATTAGTTCGTTTTTAATTATTTTTGTTTAATAATTGCTGATTAATTTGAATTTTTCACAGAATATATTTACTCGATACGAACTTTCAATTAAGTTTCTATGAATACGAAGAAGCATTTTTTATATTTAATACATTATTCAATCGCTTATAATGATAGCACGTTAATTTAAAGTACTTTTTTTATATCCTTGTATTTAAAATATTAGTTTTGCAAAAAAAGTATGAATTCAATGAATTTGATGAAAATTCGAAAATAAATGAATATGAAAAAATAAAATTCAGTTTTATAGAAAAAAATTACATTTCATTTATTATTATAATTAGAATTAAAGCTTATGTATTGCCACCTTTTTATTATAATGATTAAAGAGGAAATTAATTTAATCTTTTTTTCTAAACAAGAATATCAGGTATTTAAAATTTTTTTAATTAATTAAAAAAATTAATCCAGCCAAAATATAAAATATGCATTTAAATTTAAAAAAAAGAGTTAACTTTGTTTACATTTAAAATATAAAGTTCTCTGAAAAATTAAATGAATAACCAAGAAAAAATATATTTATTTTGTAGCTTCTTAAAATATTCTTCTTAAAAAAGAATTAAATTTCTATTTTTAATACAAAATGGTAAAATAAAGGTTGGTATATATTTATTGAAGCAAAAAAAATTTTAATACTAATATAAAAAGTCTTATTGACTAGATTAATAGTTATTTTAACGCATTCATTATGCTGAAAATTTAGGTATACAATAAATAAATATTATTTTAAATAATTTAAAGAAAATTTAAGGTCTCTTTGATTAAAGTTATCTTATATTTTGCGAATTGTGACATAAAATGAATCTGAAAAGTAAAAATGAACGATGAGAAAAAGTTTTTTTTCAAAGCTTCTTTATTAAAAAGTAATTTTGTGCTTATTAATTAGTTTATTCCTGAGGCTTTTGATAAAAATAACTCGCAGGATAAAGTTATTAGCTCAGTTGAATTTTAACTGGTGAAGTTCAATACATTTGACATTTTAAAAAATGATATTCCAAGTATTTCTGTGTAAGATTATTTTTAACTTTCTTTAAGATATTTTTCCGTCATTAGCATATTTATTCATTAACTTAAGTTACGTTTTAAAATCTATAAGTGGAAAAATATTTGAAGGCATGCAGTTTTAGTTAAAGAGTGCTTGACAGACTTTCTTAAAACAATTTCCTGCATTTTCGTGATATCTTATATAAAAAATATTTAAAAATTCAACAGTTTTGTTTGGTTAAATTTAAATATCACCCAAGGATGAAAATTAATAAAAATAAATTTTGTAAGCAATTTAATTGATAAATGCTACTTCGTTTAGCAGAATTGTTGAGTAAAAATGCAAACGAAAAGTATTTTCTTCTTTTTATTTAAGAATAGATGTGCATATTTCAAATCAAGTTTTATAACTATGGAATTACCACTTAACTAGTAAATATAAAAAATAACAAATGTGTTGAGTCCAAATATTGTCCACAATCAATGTTTACAAATATCATTGGCAAATCCTCAGAGGTCACCTCTGAGCGTGTGCAAAACGCGTGCGCTCGGCACGCGCAGTTCAAGCCTACAATAAAAAGAAGGACAGAGAAGCAATTAAAGACTTTCGTTTCAAGTGCAAGCGAGTGTGTTCGTGAAATATGGCTAGAAGAAATCACCTGGACAACTTCACACGTGGAAGAGTGATTGGAAAACTAAAAGAGGGGCGTAGTGTGATTAGTGTAGCTGAACAGTTCGGAATCAATAAAAGTGTCGTTTCGCGGACTTGGAAAGCCTTCAGAACCACAGGTACAGCTGTTCGAAAGGTTGGTGGTGGCCACCCCAAGAAAACAACTGCAGTGGATGACCGCTATATCACCCGGCAGGCGAAAAAAATCCAGTCAAAAACCAGTCAGTAAGCGCCATTGCTCAGCAACTGTGTACAGCAACGGGGCGACAAGTGTCGCGGTTTACTGTGGCCAGACGCCTTCACCTGTGGCCCAACGCTTCAAGGTGGTCTATTCGCCCGCTGTCCCGAACGCTGCATTCCGTTGACAGCTCGCCATCGGTGGCACCGTTTAGAGTGGTGCAAAAAGACAAAAACTGGACATATGATCAATGGAGTCGCATCCTCTTCACAGACGGGAGTCGTTTCAGTGCCACAAGTGATTCTCAACGCCAGTTGATTTGGAGAGAGGTTGGGACACGGTTTCATCCCAGTAACATAACGGAAAGAGACAGTTATGTTGGTCCTGGAGCTCTCGTCTGGGGAGGCATTATACTGAACGGGCGGACTGAGCTTCACGTTTTCAACAGAGGTTCTGTAACCGGAAATCGCTATTCCCAGGAGGTAATCTTTCCCCATGTGAGTCTGCTCCGAGGTGCCATTGGAGCAGATTACATTTTTATGGATGATAATGCATGGCCACATCGGACTCATGCTGTTCAGCAGCAAATCAAAGTGAAGACATAACCCGAATGGGTTGGCTAGCGTACTCCCCTGATTTAAATCCTATAGAACATGTGTAGGATGCTTTGGGGAGATGCATTGCGGCATGATTGCATCCCCCAGGGAACACGCAGCAACCGAAACAGATGCTATTTGAGGAATGGACACTATTACAGCAAGAATTGCTGGACAATCTAATGCTGAGTATGGGGAGACGGTGCGAAGGAACCATTGGAGTAACGGGATAGCATATCCCATACTAAGGAACATTTGTTTGTTATTGTTAATCTTGGACAGATGATCTTGTGCAGGAATATTGTGAGTTCAATAAAGCCTATTTTTGTTTTAATCCATACTGTATGCATTGTATTCATTTTTGTGCAACTATGATTTTGTCGTCCTTTAAGTACAAAATGATGTGTTTCATGTATGAATTTCATGCCCCTCAGATGATTTTTCGCGGAGTTATGGCAGAAAAACCACCTGTTGCTGAAGTTTAGTGTTATTATTCAGTAAATAAAAATAGTACAGAAATTGTTTCATGTAAAACTTTCGTAGATATCTCATTGATTACATTATACAGTTTTATTTAAAATTTATTCATAATATATCTTAGGTACATATAATTTATTTATATTTAAACAGAATCTATTTAAATATGTAAATAAATATTTTAATTATGTTACACAAATATTTTTAGCACATTTTGTTTGCTCTATTCTTATATCATTAGCATTATTTTATTTAAAAAAATTCATTTTTATTAAATAATGATGTGGTGAAGGCTGTTTTATGAATGTGAAGGTGAAAGAGACCAGAGATGAAAATATACTTGTGATTTCATAATAATTTGATTCACTCATGTGACGAATTTCTCATTGGATTATTGAGAATTCTTATTATACCAATATACAAATAAATATTATAAGAATTAACAAGATATTGAAAGATTATGAAATAAAAAATATGTATATGAAAGAGTTAGAATTAAGCTCAGAGAGAGAGAGAGAGAGAGAGAGAGAGAGAGAGTGCGACAGACAAGTACCAGAGTAAAATGACATTTACCTACGAATCCTTTAACTAATTCGCTGTATATTGATAAAACCTTTAGTCCCACCAAAATTGATTTTTTCATAACCACAAAATTGGTAAGATACTAAAGTTAACTACAACGTTTAACAGTTAATAGACTAGTTGTTTTTCATTTCTCACGATCAAATTTAATATGCATTTACTTTTCTTAACAGGGTGGGGTTCGATTCCCAATACCGCCAAAGACCCACCGAGTACATGCGATATACGTGCTCGTTAAATCCGTGGAATTAAAAGTCCTGTGGGCGGTCATTGAGCAGTTATCATGGGTACAATGGTCTGGAGAAAATTTCCTCCCCTTCAGATCAATGTCAAAATTGTGAGAGTGATGGTGATATCTATCGGAAGATTTAAAAAAGAGCAAAGACGTACTTTCACCTTCGTGGTGCTCTGATTAAAATGAAAGACGTTCCATATTGACTTAAAATCGCTAGCCAAAGCATGGCGAGCTTGGTTTGTCCAAGCGTCGTACGCAACAACAACAACTTTTCTTAACAATCTTTAAATTTGTTCTATTTTACTTGATAATATTAGTCATTTTCAATTATTTTTATTCACATTAATTTATTCCAAAATTATTTCCTATTTTATATTTATTTTATTTTTTCCAGATATTTTTAATATTAAATTCATAATTAATAATAATGTAAAATTCAAAATGAAATTCAATTGAAATTATTTTTCGTTGATTCATTATTCAATTGAGTTCAAAAAACTATTTTTAAAATTTAATTTATACACTTCAGAATTTGTTATCATATTTCTTATTAGCATTTAAACATTAAAAATTTATTTAAGTGGAATGATAAGCGTGAGCGAACGAATGGAAGACTAAAATATTTATGTAAAATAACTATTTAAATATTATAATTTCTGAGAATTATGAAAGGAATTTTTCTTTATTACACATCTAACTGTATAATCACCTAAATATTGACAAATAACTATGATAATATTGTTTATTGTGTTCTCAAAATGTGTCTTATTTTATATTTGGATACTATAGAGCGCTTTATATTTTTCTTAGCATTATGTAGTAAACTACATGCCAACAACATTTATCTTTATTATGTGACTCAATACAATATAATATATATATATATATATATATATATATATATATATATATATATATATATATATATATATATATATATATATATATATATATATATATATATATATATATATATATATATATACATATATATATATATATATATATATATATATATATATATATACATATATATATATATATATATATATATACTACATACATACATTCATAAAATTACACACACACACACATATACATATGTATATATATATTTACAATTTGACGAAGGAACGAAGGTTTTATAAGATGAGTGTAATTAGGAAATCTTTTCTCTACATATTCTAAACAGGTGTGAGGAATTCGTTTTTCGTGTATCAATTTTGAATATATTTATGCTGGACACACAATTCATAATTTATTAATATTATTTACTTTCTGCTTCACATTGTTTTTCGAAAGGCTAGAAAGAATGCTTTATCGAATATTTTATTTTATTTCTCTTTTTTTCATTTGAATATGTGTGTTATTAAAATAATTTGGATATTTTTAGGAAAATGGTGGGCAAAACAGTTCATAGTTTTTTACAAAATAGAAAGAGGTCTTAAGGGAAGTAAAAATATTTTAATTAAATTTATTGAAAGAAATTTTTTGATTTCTTATTTTTTAATTTAATTTTGCAACTATAAATGAATATTAATAGTTAGTTCTAGAACTATTCCTTCCTTCCAAATTTTCTTACTTTTGAGAAATTTTATAGAATATAATTTAGCTTAAGATTATTTTATCAAAAAAGAGATTATCTAAAGAATGAGATGCTTTTGTTCTAATCTTTACTTTTTAGATTTTTTTACTATGTTCTTTACTTTAATTTTTTGGTAAAGATATTATCTCGAATTATGTTTCTCTGTGGACCTTTGGTTTCTGTTTTTATACTATGCTCTGCAAGAGATTCTGAGAGAAAGATGCTGAAAATCATTTTCTACATCTGTGTGCTACATATAATCAATTATGTTAGCTAGAATGCCGGTTTATTATTTTTAAAACAATTTATTTGATTAAAACAAATAATTTGAATTAAAATTGAAAAAAAATATGACATAAATTTTTTTTACTAATTCTGGGCTACACATACATGAACTTGTAATAGGTTTTGTTAAAAGTTTAAAATGGGTAAGTGAATAAAGTAGTGAAAGTATAATGGTGGGTTTACTAAATTGGGAAAATTTATCATTTTTTAATAAAATGATGAATGATATAGAATGGGTTGCGAAAATTGTAAGTATTCTACTCACAATATTTTTCAAATTTTATCAAATATGTATAATATACACTTCTAGTCTTCCAAAATTAGACTCTAAAAAAGAGCAGAGACACCACAGCAAAATTTATTTAGATACATATCACAGCAGATAACAAGAGGACTAAGTTTTTAAGAAGATGTAATTTTAATCATTTGATATGCAAAATTCAAATGATTGAAATCACAGCGTCTTGTAAAGTGTAGATAATGACAAAATCAGTAGCTAGTGCATTCACCATAGTTGTCCTTAACCTCTACCATAATCTCAGCATAGAATCAAAGAATCTTTGGATGTATGCTTAAAGGTACAACAGTTTATGATGTTTTCACATATTTCTAAAGTTGACTGGCATAGCAGCGAGTAATGTATATCAGACCAATGTTCTGAAAGAATGGATCACACGCTTTCAACTGACGTTAGATTGAGAGGACAAGCAGGAGATAAAGGCAATTCAATCTGACGGATAAAGATGAAATCTTGAAAATTGCATATCAAGTGTGATCACACATCAATTTGTAAGAATAAGTTTCTATGCATCGGAGGATTCATTGTATGTATTCAATATTCCATTGAATGTTTTGGAGGATCTTGTGCTCTTCCAGTACTTTACTTAAATGTACCAACAATGCGAACTAGAGGTTTGGGGGAAGTGAAAACCGATGCCTCCTTAAACCAGCGCCTTTAACCTTTCATTATTCGAGGTCCAGTTTTCAATCATAACTTTGATCGCACTCTCTTCCCCTGTGTATAGTAAAATCTATACAATAATAATGTATTTTTAATATTTTGGTGATAAATATACGCTACGAGTTTAATTTTAAAAATTACAAATTACCAAGAATACTGAATTCTTTGACGTTTGGCAACACAGATTTTTAGTACTGATTAAACTAGAATCTGGTGACATTTTGCACAGGAATATGCTCTTGTGAATTCCCGTGGTTTCGAGAAAAATTCCGATTTCTCTCAAACATTCTGGATTATCGAAATAATGCCATCTCGGCCATTCCCAGATGCGAGGAAATTTTTTTTCGTAGGGAGAAAGAGGATGTTCAATAACGCCAATTTCAATTCCTGTCAGTCTCGTTTGAGTCGATCCTTTTATCGCTATCGAATCTGTTTACTTATGTATGTTTTGTGTTTATTACAATTCACCAAATTGAATATTCATGCAGAAAATTCATTCAAAAACATGGATGCATTTTAAAGTGGTCGTAAGCAAGCATGAGACTATAGTAAAGCTAACAAGTACATGAAGAAACGTTGTACGGAAAATTAAATCAAGAAAATTATCTCAAGAATACTTAAATTTTGGATATACCAGTACTGAAATCACAAGACAATTTAGTAATAAATCCTTCTTTAAATTTTGGACAAGAGTAAATGATTATTTTTTTTCTACATATCACATTACAATTTTCAATATCCTACTTTTGTGAAGCTGTATTTTCTACAGAGGCTTCTTTGAAGACAAAATATAGACATCAGCTAAATATAGGAAAAAAATTGAGGGTGTCTATTTCTAATATTAAACCTTCCTTTGAGAAACCTAGCTCTGAAAGATAAACTCAAAGAATTATAGAACTCATTAAAAATTAGTAAATGAAGTAAAATAAAAAGTTTTGATTTTTTAAATTGTTCTAATTTAATAAGTTAACTATTAAAAATTCTATCAAAATGTATTTTGTTTTGTATGCATATGTGCCTTTTAATGAGTAAATAAATTTTTAAATCACATTTTCTCTTGGATATGTTCACGCTCTATTTCTACTGCACTCACATTCCTTAAAGGGTCGCAAACCAAAGGTTGAGAATCACTGCATTACGCCATGACACCGGGTGCAGGACCAGTATGGTGATGCAACAGCTCACCAGCCTCTTTCCACAGTATCTCCAGACTCACCTCTGACTATTTTGGTGTTGCAATCAGAAGAGAAATTTATCAGTAATGTCATTCCATTCATGTATATCACTCATCACATGTCTGGTGGCACAAATGCCTAAAGGTTTTGAATCAACAGAAAATAAAGCAATATACACATTTGGGTATTCCATTCAGCTACAAACAATATTGAACAGTACGAATGGACATCCAATGATGAGTATCTGACTGAGTTATAGTTCGTAATGTAGCAGCGATTCATCACTACTATGCTATTTGGAACACTTGATAGGTGCTATCGGACCCGTCGGCATGCCTTTTAACTCCTCCACTTGTTACAGATCCGCATCATATTTACTTTATTTTGTTCATCAAGACCACAGATCACTTCTCAAAGGAAGCTCGATGTGTTTTTCGAGTCATAGTCAAACAGCTGATGGAAAAAAATGTGTCCTCTAAATTGGTAATCTTTTCTTCTTTTATATAGCGAGCGATTGCAGGTGAAATTATAGGCACTCGTGAATGTATAGAGCTGATTTGCTAATAATACAAATCAAGTAAAATTTACATCGTAAAGGCATGATGTAAATTATACTTGATTTATAAACTTCCTTCTGTGCGTTGCAGTTTAGATGGCCAGTAGTATATATGGAAAAACTGTGATGAATATCTATCTATCTATCTATTTATAAATCTACAGTGTTTTCTGAATATAATGATAATCAAAATTAAATGGATAAAGAAAGGATTACTGGATTATTAAATGGATAAAGCATTTATATTCATTTTGTCTTGTCAAATATATTATTTGAAATGTAGTTTTCTTCATAGCATTTAATGAGACAATAATCTAAAAACTGAAAATTTTTTTTGGCTCTTCTTTGCAAAGGGAAATTTACCTATTTTTGATAGATTAATAATATATAATTCATTGTGTGTGTTTCAATTTTTGGATAGTTAAACTTATATTTTTGATTTATAAGATTCTAATAAAATATTTAACAACGAATTAAAATGAAATCATATGATTCTCAATAAGAGCAGTTGCAAGTGCTTTGTCAATAAAAACCATCAGTCATTGGAAATGGTAAGTTAATAAAACTGTGATTACGATACTGAGAGAGAGAAAGCGAGAAGAAAAAAGAGAGTAAAGTGAGAGTTCATAATTTCACTAAACCTTTATTTTTACACTATATGATAGAATTATTGAAAATAATTAATCATTGAATATACATATAAGTGAAAGGACGTTTAATATTTAAACAAGGATATAAAATTTAAATAAAGAACTAGTAAAGGACATTTGAATAACCGAGACCAAAAATTTGTTTTGAACTATGAATATGTTGAACTATGAAAATGAGAATAACCGCCACCAGAAATTTATCATCAAGAAAATGAGGAACTACGGAAAGGGTGCATTGAAATAATTTGTTTAGAGATCCGAAACGTAAATCAAAAATATATTTATTCCCATAGCCTTTAAAAATGTCTTGCAAGGAAATTGGTATAAAATTTTAGGCACGAAGAGTAAAAAAAAAGCCGTGGTTTATTAGAGTTGATATTTACAGTATAAACTAGATTCAAGCAATGACTTAGATGAAAGCTGATTAAAAATAAAAACCATTGACAATTTAACTGCAGTATCGATCAAAATAATGTTGATTAAGACAGAAATTAAACATTCTTAGCCATCTCAAAAGTAGATTAGTTTCCAAAATAAAAAAAAAACATTAAAAACATTTTAACTGTGATTGTAACTTCGATCTGCAGTAGAAAGTAGGTAACTTCTGTCTGTTACGCTGATGGCTAAAAGTTTGGCAACAAAAATTAATGTTTCATGTCATTTATCAATAAAATTGACGTTTTTCACCTAATAACAGCTTTTTATATCACTCAGAAAGTTTTTTGAATTATGTCCAAAGAGAATAAAAATCTGGATTTTTAAATTAGCTTCGTTAAATATACGCAGCAATGGAATCAGCTTTAAGATTGCTTTATAAAAACTTGAGTAGAGAGATAAAATGATATATTTCTATAGGGCTGAATCCTTTAGTTGAACTGGTTTGAAATATATGTGTTAAAAAAATTAGGTATGTTGAAAATTTTTATGCAAACACTTCTTTTTCAAATTTCTCATAGTTTTTCCCTAAAGTACACTTACACCACATGTAATGCAAATACCGATAAATTTACTTTTCCAATCGATACACGCAAATCGCATTCTGGAAGCAATTTTTCCTTAGCATCTTCTGTAAAGTATTTTTCCTGTACCAAATGAGTACAAGGGATTTTCATGTCTTATTTAAGGTAAAAGAAACAATGAAAGAAATGATAGAAGTTTACGAAATCGATGAAAGGACTTAAAGTTGATGTAAAAAGTGGAGTCTTAACTAGAAACATGTTCCAAAGAAGGTTTTATGAAACGAAATGTTTAGCAAAAAATGTAGCAATGTCTAGAATAGCATTTCAGTGAACTTTATTTTATACTGAAATATTGAAAAATTAGTTGCTTGCAAAATAATCTGTTAAAAACAATCCTTCGTGAATGTGGCATAGTAGTTGACAGCTATTTTTAACTAGGAGTTCTAAATAATTCATCAACATTATGCATGATAATTTCAACTCTCTTAATTTAACTTACTAAATTTGTATTTAACCGTTCTGATTATTACAATATTTAATCAATTAGTAAAATTTTTTTGTTTATTTTATGCTTTTCAAAAATACATATGAACTACTAATTTTTAATTTTAATCAAAATTAAAATTAAAAATTTAGTAGTTCATATGTATTTTTAAAAAGCATAAAATAAACAAAAAAATTTTACTAATTGATTAATATGTGTTTTTCATGCAATGAGGTTTGTATTGTATGTTAATATATCAATTAACATTAAAAAGGTTTCAAGCAAACTTTAACTTTTATGAAATTTTTTATCATTTTATTATTCATTAAAACCAAATTCTATTATATTTATACCTTAGTTTTAAAAATGCTAACGTTTATTGAAACCAATATATAATTTTACATATTTATATGAAATATTTAATTCTGTGCATTATTTATACACCCAAATACTTAAATGCTAAGATATTCACGAAACTGTTGAATACATATACTGCTCATTATAAAAAAGCTATAAAATAACTAGTTATCACCCTCCTTAATGAAGCTTATTTGGAAATGTTGAAGTTCTCAAGTCACTTGTGAAACTGGAATAAAATCAGCGGAATATATTTAAAGATAAGTTAGGATACACATATGACTATTGACAAATGCAATCGTACTTCCATATTTTTAACAGCTAAGGCACTTCATTTTTCTTTAACAGAAGGTAATAACTAATTACTCGCAGTAAATTACCTGTAAATATTTTCTTTTATGTGCAAGAAGAGCTCAAATATTCCGTAGGAATGTGTAGATCATAAGGATATTTAAGGTGATATTTGAAAATATTTATGTAGATGTTTGGGATGGTTTGGGAAATGGTTTTTCTAATTGACTATGTTACTCACTAAATAAAGACATCATCATATATGCAGTGAAAGTAGAGAGACATAAATACGTTCTTGAAACAGGCTACAAATTTTGGAATACAGCTTCATTTTATTTTATGTGATTGCATTATATTGCATGGCATTTGGTAAAAATAGATCCCGCTAAGAATTTTTTGAAGTTAATTCTTGTCTATTATGAAATGTTGCCCTTTTTTCTATACATTTCACAATTTTCGCAAAAATATAAAATATTTTTGTACAATCATTCCTTCATGTTTGAATATTTTTCATATCCATAATTTAGAGAATTAAAACATTATATTTTAGAATATTAGTATATTTATTATAAATTAATTTGTGATAATTATTTAGAACATATGAAGTTATTGCACATGAAAATTTATGTGCTTACCAATAATCCTGTATAGAAATGAGATAATCTAAATAAACTGAGCTACACATATATATCATAGTAATTTGAACGTATATGGTTGTATTGTAATAATTAATTACGAACTAAATGTGACCTATAAAAATATTTGATAAAAGATTAGCATAAAAAAAGAGTAAAAGTTTTATAGTTAAAAAATGTTTTAAAAAATAACTTATTCTCTTAAATAATAAGCTTCATTTTATAAGAAAAACTTAGAAATAAAATTTACAAACTTTAATAATCTTGTTTGCGCTGAAAACATGTTTCATTATTTTATGCCTTTTTCACGTGAACAATTCCTATGATAAAATAAAGAGAAAATATGAGATTAGACGAAAAAAATGGAGGTTTTTTATTCTAAATAAAGAAAGTTTAAAAAACTATTTTTTCTTTATTCCCATATTTCAAACAAACATCTTTTTAAATATTTAGGTCTTTATTAATAGAAACAGCGTACCATATTTACTTATATTTTACGAAAAAAATTACGGTTTATCTGAAATATGTGACTTTTTTTCCTTATAAAAAGTAAGACAAATAATTTCATTTTAAAAATAAAATTGCTCTCTTTTTTAAGACTATGCTCTCTTTTTAGTATACTCAGTTAATATATTTAAGTATGTATCCTAAAAAGAGAGTATAATCTGAATATTTTATTAACATACAGTCACAGTTAATAGTTAATAGTTAATAATATATATATATATATATATATATATATATATATATATATATATATATATATATGTATGTATGATCATTCGTTTTGAAGCTATTGTTAGTGAATATCTTAAAAAGTATACTGTCAGAGTCTTATAAAGTAAATAACACTAGTAAAGTATTTACTATTATTTAAATTTTCAGGCTGGAAATTGATTTCATTGCATGAATTTAAAAAAATGATTAACAATGATTATTAATTATAAATTTTCATTTAATAAATTTGATAATTAAGCTTAGTTTACATAATTTCACAGTTTGAATTACCCTCGCATACATTTATGCTTTGAAAGATGTGCGCACTCAAGGAGATAGTTATAAAAGTCATTAAACAAAGCAAATGTTTTGCAATTTTGGTAAATTCAGATTATTTGTAGGGAGGCCGCGGTCACTTGGTTGGTTGAGGCGTTCATTCCCGTTAATAGAATGTTACTCGAGGATCAATCGCATTCGCTGATGGTGGTTGGGTCATGTATATTTATGTTGTGATCATAAGGTTTTCTGTCCAGGTCACCTCGGAGTTGGGAGACAAGGACTGGGTGTTTTCTGCTTAGTCACTCTTTCTAAATTACGAAAACCCACTTTCATTGTTAACGGGGCACACACAACGTGTCCTCAATATAAGAGGCCATTACTTCCGCTTCTTATAAGAGCTTAAAAGCAGAAATCCTATATAGTATCGAGTTTTATATAACAACAATAGCAGATTATTTGGCCCAGGTATCGTATAATCCATGATTCTAAATACTGAATTTATTTGGCGGTGAAGAAATGTTGCAAAGATGACGTATCGTGACGTGCGTGATGACATAAATTATAGGGTTACCAAAATAGAATTTTAACGGATTATAATTCATTTTTTAAAAATTTTACTATAATTCTATGAACATGTTTCAAATTTCAAAGAAAACATTTATCTATAATGGTGAGGTATTATGTAAAATTTCAATAAAATTAACGGATTATAATTCATTTTTTAAAAATTTTACTTGAATATAGTAATGTAATAAAGTTTATAAAGTCGCCCAACTTGTCTAGTCGTCAGCGTGCCTGACTGCAGATAAGGAGGTCCTGGGTTCGAATCCCGGTTCGGGCATGGATGTACTTTTTCTCTCTATCTATCCTGTCTTTGTCCTTTCCTTATATAAATGAGGTGTGAATGGTTGCCTACCCTATAAACGGGTACCTATGACATGTGTGTACTGAAGAAGTCGGACTCCACACCAAAATGTTTCAGTTGGAAAAGTGGAGCAGCGCACCCCATGTTGCCAGCCTAGCTGGCACACGACAACAACAACATTTAATATACAGTGGTCACATAAAGAGCCTCAAATATTTGAGGTTCAAAAGACTTTTTGTCTGAGCACAAAATGCAAAACTGGACAAGCATCGCATGAACATATCTTGAGCTGCTTGATTTTTGACTTGGAAGAGTCTTTTTCAAAACCTCTTATGTTTTTGGCTTTCTTGGCAATTTATGGTCTTGTAGACTTAGTTTAGTATTGGAATTGGACCATCTGGTATTAGTAGTAACAACAACATTATTTAAGACATAAGAATTCTAAAATGTGAAAAATTTCACATTTTTTTTGTATAGTCAATATCAATCAATTTCCCCAAACAATCACAACGATACCATCAAAGTAATTTCAAAAATACACCAATGAGAGTAGTAGAATTTTTAAAAATAAAATAAAGTATAATCTTAAAATATATTGAAAGCTCTCCAATTTTTCTTAACATGAGTTAAAAGACGTAATTCATTTGATTTTGAGAAAGCAGTTTTCTGTGAAATGATATGTCAGCTTGTGGATATGTGTGCTGGAATCATTTCGAAACTTTTAAAAATAGTTTTATTTTTGTTATTTAAAGCACTTATTTATATATTTGATTATCAGAAATACATAAGAGGTTACTTTTACTACAGGGTATTGATAAGTCAATGAACGCTCTTTTGCTTCAAGTAAGTGATCCCTGTATGCACTTTATATAAGAGAAGGCAGATATGATGGAGCCTCAAATGCATGCTTTCTCTCACTACGAAATAAGAAAAATAGTTAATATATTCAAAAGAAACATGATTAAAGGCAAACTAATTTGGATATTTGATCAGAGAGATTTCTCAGAAGTTAACGAACTCCGATTTACAGTTAGGGATGACTTAATCGACTAGATATGTCCCAAAAGCTTTGAATCGATTTGTCTTGATATGATTATTGTGTGTGTTGCACGAAATAATTGGAAATCTTTGAACGCATATTATCCATCTGAGTTCATGTATAGAGTCTTATAAAAGGACTGTTTACCGAAAATTGATAAAATTTGATTTTAAGGGATGTGTGATCACTAAAATGACTACTAATCAAGGTCTGGAGGCGATTGCAATGGTAATACAATGGAATTTGAATTTGGACCAGTGAAAAAATTTCATTGGAACTATGAATCGCAATATTTCATGCCTTTAACTTACGTATATGTATGGGATATGGCGAAAATTTGGTAAACAATATCAATTAAAATGAATTGTGTCAACTATGGGATTAAAGAACAGTAGTGTCATGTTATGGGCTTGTTTCACTTGGTTTGATCATGACTAGTTAATTTTAATTGAGTGGTTGAAGTGTTTATGAAACAATTGTATTAACCTCCATGAGAAGAAACTCTTTATCCGTATCAACACGAAGATGCTTCTATTCACATAACATGCAAAATTGACTTTAATACGCTGAAAGCTTCTGCTTATCTTTCAAACTTATGAAATTGAAGCTTACACAAACTATTTGAGATAAATTAGAATGATATTGATTGTGGGCCAAATGCATTCTAATTAAAAGCAATTGGTAATTGTTACCCTTTGTATCGAAAGAAGTACACACACATGTCTGAGATTCATAAATTTATAATTATTATTCTTTCATTGTTACTACTAAACAATTACATCTTTTGTTGAAATAAATCATTATTAAACAAAATGTGTGTGAGTAGTATGTATTTTTAGACATTGTGTTTGGAATTAATATGCGTGCAACAATAAGATGATTATTGTTGAATTTAAAATGAGTTTCAAGACTTTATTATTTAAGAGTAATTTTGAGCATTTAGTTTTGAGCGATTAACATTTTTGTGAATTTCTAATAATTTTTAAAAGTGTATTTTGGTTCTTTTATTTAAGTTTGATATTGTAGTAATTTAAGATGCCTTTTTCTAAAAGTAAATGGCTGGGAAGAGAATTGTAAGTGTAAATATAATTTGAATATTTTTCTCCAAAATGATTTTTGACCTTTTTGTTCTTTTTTATATAATTTATGAAACGTTTTGTGAGGCTCAATTGAGTTTCTTCTTTTTCTAAATATAGTATTAAGAATATTGATTTGCAGTCTTATTTGCAGATACTAACAAAAATTGATATAATTAAAGAATGGTTTGTATTCATAGAAGTACTATCGGAAGCCATTTAGTATTCATATTTCTAAAATTGAGTTATATTTTTTAATAAAATTAAGCGTAATTTAAGTAATATTTTTTAAATAAATGATACATATTAAAATTTATAAAAAGGAATTTTCATTTAGCTTTTTGTTTCTTCATTAAGTTTTTATTCTGATATACTCAAGAATAGAAACTTAATTAACTTAATGTTACTTGATGTTATATTTGCAATGTACTTTACCTGCATTTCAGTATAAAATTTCTGTAATTAAAACAGTATAAATTGGTAAATCAGAATTTGGCACCCTGGACTATACGGCATGTGTGTCCTAATTCCTCCTTTTTGATAAATGAAAGTTCTTTTTCATTCTCCTTTTTTATGCTCTCAATAATTTAATCATCCAATACTTCTTACAAAAAATTACCTCTGAATCTGTATTCAAGAAATTTTAAAATGTCATTTCGGTTTTGATTAATTAATCGTTTGTCCTTTAAAATGGTATACATTAGAATAAAATAATTCTTTCTAAGTAGTTTTGTTGATTCGAAATCACCACAGACAGTATCTAAAACAGACAAATTTATGGAAACAGAGACCTTATAGATTGGATTTTAATGACAAAATATCACGATTCCTGTGTACCAATCTTAAGCAGTCAGAATAACTTATTAAAAAAAACCTTAATGCATCTGTGAAGTAATCAGAGCAAATATGGCTTAATAGTTTCACTCCTATAGCTAATTTATAAAATCTCATAATTTATTACTATGATCCCTATGAAATAGCTCACATGAAGTGATTCAATTATTTTCTTCCAATACAATTTGAAATAATCTCACTTATTTATCAATTTGTATAAATAATTGAAAACAGGGAATAAATGTTTTTCTCTAATGCAAGAGACTTTAATTTTACACATTTTTTTTGAGATGAAACTATATATATTTTAAAGTTTGTGGGTTGTAGTGTTCTGGCACTGTTAAATATAATAATAAAATCAGAATATTCAAAAGAGTAATTTTTTATTCAATTTGATGCGTTTAATAAAAATAGGCATGACATTTAACTATTTTTCTTCTTTTATTTCTATTTTGGTTTCTATTGATGTCGTAACTTCATGTTTTTAAATAAAAAATACTTTTAAATTTGTGATTAAATAAGTAATTTTTTTATTATTATTCATGTTTTAAAATAATTGTATCAAAAGAAAATACTGATGATTGTACTTTTGTAGTACACAAAACAACATCTTCATTAGTTATTGTCTAAAAGTTATATTTTTCATAATAAATTTGAATATCATATTATCTTGAAATATTAGATTGAATAATGAATATAACTATTTTCAGCAGTCGGAATAAGAAAGGTTATGAACAGGTTAGTGAAACCGATATGGAGTTTTTGATATTCCTTGGGGATATTCCTATGGTGAAAAAACCCTCTTTAATTAAAGTAAATATTATTATAATCTTGTGAAATATTTATGAAATTTCTAAGAAAATTGTGAAATTATATTTTAAACTTTGATTTCAAAATATAAGAATTAGCACGTTATAATCTAAATAATCATAAATTTTTATAAAGTTTGAATAAAATCAATTTTTAAATATATATATAAAAATCATAATAGAATGCATCACAGAATTTATGTGTACATATTCTGTTAGCATTTTAAAATCAAATAAGGCTTACAGTGAAAATAAATTAAAAAATGAAGAGAGGAAAAGCCCACACATACAGTGCGTATAAATTGAATTTTATAAGCAGTTTTAAGCAGATTCGTATGTGTTGCAAAATTATTAAGAACTACCCAAATATATATATATAAATTATCATTGATATCTTTTAAAATATTTATTTGATTTGAAAATTAAAAAATATGATATCCCTTTAAATAAAAAGTGTAGGAAATTATATTTTTGAGATATTAATATGAGATCAAAAAATTTATGTGTAGTTAAGATGAATATAATAAGCATCAGAACATTTTAATTGCTGTGTTTTTATATAATATCTTTTAGTTTTAAATAACCGGTTATGTAATCCTATGATTAGGATTATTTCTCTCAATTTTATCATTCGTAAGTTCGATTCAAACTTGGAATCAATGTTTTTAATGCTATCGAATTTACTTTAGATTATAATATAAAGTAAATTCGGTAGCAATGAAAACATTATTTCCATATATAGGTAAATTAATTCACAGGTACAGAGTGTGATGTACTGGGAGACCAACATTAAGACGAAAAGATAATTTTTATTTAAACTAAATTAATTTAAGGGAATTATTTAAAATAAATTTATAAAATAAGTATAAGTTATATAAAATTTTATATGTCAATTATAATGTAATTTTTATTAAACAAGAATATCCATAAGAGTTGAAACAATATTTTAATAAGTCATTTGATCTTCTAATTTATGAAGTTACTTTGGAAACTAAAAATATGTTGTGGCAATAAAATATAACATAAAACTGAAATTGTTTCTCTGTACTCTATTAAAATACATACATATAATTTATAATTAAACTTCGATTGCTAAGTTGGAAAATTAATTCTTCAATCTCAATCAAATTGAAATTAATTTCACAAATACGTATAAAAATGTATGTAATACTTCCGTAAAAAATAAAACTAAAGAAACATTTATATTTTAATCATAATTTCAAGAAATTGAGAGAAATTGCGTGTGTCTGTGTGAGATTAAAGTTATTTTTTATAAATAATTTTCATTTTTATTTTTAGAGAGTCTTTTCAACATCATTTCATCTGAAAAATCTTGTTAAAACTTTATAAGAACTCTTAAGTGCGGATGATGAAAATGTAAAATGAAGTGAAAGTCAAGAAAACCTCATGATTATTACTTTATTTGACATGAAATTCTCTATATATGTGGCCTGAAGGAAATTAATGGATGAAATAGCCTTCCGGATTTGATCAAAGATGATACTGCATTTTAAAAAATAGTTGGATTTATATTTCCTGAATGATTATGAACAAAAATTTCTTTTGTAAAATATTGAAAAAAGTATATGGAAAAGTATCTTGGGAAGAATGAACCACAATTTGAAGTAAAGTTAGAAGAGTTCATATGAATACACTTTTTTTGTGGATACATTACAACTATTTTTGAATAAAATGTTCATGCTTACAAAATATTCTATTCTACGATTCTGAAGCTGGAACTTTATACAGCAATAGCTGAGGACGGACAGATGACGTAATTTAACATTGTACAAAGATTCTAATTAGAAACTTATAATTGAGACTTTTTTATATCGACAGATTTTAGTCGGAATATTTCCTAATATTGACAAACTAAAATTTAAACATTTTTCTATATTGACAGACTTTCGTCGTATGGATTTGGATTTTGTCTGATTCTCATCAGAATAATTTTATATTGTGACTAATAATACTTTGAACATACCGACAAACTTTCGTCGCATAATTTTATTGCAAACTTTCACTGGGACACAATGATTAATGATTGAAACTCACCAGCGTTTTGGATATGTCGACAAACTTTCGTCGCCATTTTTTCGTCGTCATGTAAATATTTATTTTTTATCACTCTTTCCAATTTATTTCTCTTTTGAAATGTATCAAAATTTATAAAATTCAATAAATATATATGTAAGTGATTAGTTGTAATGACTTCAGTCACTATTTTTAAATTCCATTTATCCTGTCAAATGTTTTTGTCAGGAAAAATTTTCTTATGCTTAAAATTTGTGCGGGGTTTTAATAAATCGCCTAATAGTAGAACTTTTTTGAAATGTACACTATTAAGATAATAAATTTAGGTAAATGTTAGTAATGCATCATAATATAAATCATGTGAGTGTGATTGTCAATTATTTAAATATATTTTAAGTATAATTTTAATGTCAGCAATCACGCTTATTATTTCCATTAAAACTATTTAGGTTATATTTCAGTACTTAATAGGGTTCATATTGCTTATCATAATAACTGAGATGAATTCCATTAAATGGATTTTAATATTTTAAATGGATTTTTTACATATATTTTATTAATAACTGAAAAGAAAATTTAAACTATCATTTTGAAATATAATAAATACAAAATGTAATACAAATGTCATGCCTGTTTGAAAATTCCTACATCTAGAATTAAATATATGATATTCTTAATTACTTTTAAGTTTGTTTTATGAATGTTGCTTATAAAAAGCCATTAAATCAAATATGCTTCTACTTGAGTCCATCGCATATTGTAAGATTTAAAATATATTCAAATTATTTTTATGCAATAAACAAATTTCTATAATATCTACTTTTATTTTCAGTTCACTTAATATGATTATTAAAGTGAGTCCTTAACTTGAGTTACTTTTTGCGTATATTTTTGCAATCAATATCTAAAATAATTTAAAGTAACAGGATCTATTTATGATACCTTGTAAAAATACAGAAATTCGCAATAAAATTTTTCTTAATAATAAATTTCAGAAGACTGTTTTTTCCTAATTGAAATATACTCACGGAGGGAACCATTATATTCGATTGATTTAACAAAATCTTTTAAAAATATTTTAGCAGTTAAAGAAAAAACTTATTTCCCTTTTATTTTATAACCATTGTTTGCATGAAATTATACCTAAGCAATTTAATTATTTGTTATAATTGTGTATCTGGTTACCCTTTTTATGAGATTATATAAAAAAAATCACATTAATAGCATCCCAACATCATATATATATATATATATATATATATATATATATATATATATATATATATTAGAAAATAAAATTATGTATTTAAAATTTTAAAACAGGGGAGAGTATATTGGTAAAACTGAAAGATATTGAAGAAAGACTTTCTAAAGTTTTGAGTTTGGAAGAAAATAAAAAAAAATCTCAGAGGAAGAAACGAAGAAAAACTTATAGAATGTTGAGTTAAAATAAAATTCAAAGCATTGTTTCTTAGAAAAATACTAATCTGTCTTTATTTTTTATTTATTCTCAAACAATTTTTAGCATGGTACTGCAAAGCAGATTTGAAACAAAAATTGTATGGAAATAATAGTTAAACAGAAAAGTTACATTTTTTAAATGCTCATTCCTAAGGAATAAAATTTTTTTAAAATTTTAAAGTTACATATTTACCAAAATAAAAATTCTTTACAGTTTCATAACTAATATAAAATTATGATCAAAATAGATTGATCATAAATAGAAAAAATAATTACCATGAAAAATAGTTTCTTGGAAAATAATAATAATTATAAATAATATAAATAATATTATAATCGGTAAATGTTTTAAATACGAAAACGTAACTTATACATATATATGCAATGTCAATACACTAGAATTACTATAGAATAGAAAGTTAAAAATATATTAAAAGTAAGTGGAGCTCTAAAGTAAAAATCATTCGTGAGACAATTTTTTTCTCTTATATAATTTCGTCATTTACATGACCTTTCAAAAAGATATTATTTCATATGGTGTCTGATTTATCAGAGCACCTATCATTTGTACTCAAAAGGAAGCAGCTTGCTTCAGTATATTTTTGCAATATTTATTTCTACAGGAATTTCAAAGGAATACTTGAACATTTTTCTCTTTCAAAAAATATGTACATGTTGAATCAAAATTGATGAGACGATCATTTGAGGACTCTTTAAATATTTTTAACTCTCATAATTTTTAAGAGATAGGCAATATGTTTTTACAGAAGAGACACATTTTACAACAAAATGTTGGAATTAATGATCATAAATGTTAAAGGGGTATAACAGAATTGATTGTCGTTGATTGCTAACATTGAGATAGTTACTTTAAGTTTTATTTCAAATTGAAGTACAGTTCTTGAATTATTTTTAATAAGCATACTTTCTAAAATTTCATATTTTTAAGTTAAAAGGAAATCAACTTAATTATTTGATATTAATTGATTTATTTAGAAGCTGTAATGCGAAAAATTAAAATTATCTTAAGTTATTAAAGGGTTTTATACAGAACTAAAATGTCAGAATTTTTAATTCATTATTATTTAAAGTAATTCATTATTATATGAAATTTTTTACATTTTATGTGTTACATTTTACTCTATAATTATATAGAAATAGAAGAAAATTCTATAGAAATATGTAATTAAGATTAAGAAATTTTTTCTTGAAATTTTCTTAATTAAAATTTATTACAAGATTATTTGCAACTAATTTATAAGAAAATTTGAAAGTATCGTGCTTTCTAACACATTTTAAAAAGACACTTGCTTTTTGGTAGGCTCTCATAAAAATGAAATAAACAAAATTAAATACAATTTTTTTTATTAAAGATTCTGCTTAATATATAGAATATATTTATATTATTGCGTATATTATGTGCACTGTTACAAGAAAAATAATAAATATTATAAACATTATTTTATTATATCCCACATTATGTTCATTCCATTCAGAAACTTTTGAATTAGTCTTAATTTGAAATTCAAAGTTATTTTTTGATTGCAAGCGCAAATGCGATTGGAAGATGCAAAGTAAAAAAATTCTATATAGGCTATTAGAAACATCTACACTTAATAGAGGAACAATTTATTGTTGAAATTAGAAAATAAGATATCATCCTATCATTAGCTTAAAGTTATCCAATCATTTTTACATAACGTAGCATTCTATATAATTATATATTTGAATTTATACAAAGAATTTTACATATCATATTTTATGTATATTCTTCACACAAATGTGAACATTTACTTTCATTAAAAATCATCAAGTCCATCAATTAAACTGTAAATTTTTTTATATGTTATTTTTTATTACTACTGTAAATTTGAAATTTACATATGAAATTAGAAATAACAATCATTTTTAAATTCATTTAATATATTTTATAAATTTATTGCATTAGTACTTAATGCATTCAGAATTCAGAAAATTATACTCCACTTCTTACTCTCTCTCTTTCTCTATTATTTTATTTATTGTACTGACAGTCAAAACATTTGAGACTACCAATGCCTGAAAATCCTTTGTAATCAAAGTTCATGTAAGATCAGAAAGTTCCCATTTTCTGCTATGAAATTTTGCTTAAAATTTCGTCAAATACTGTCTGAATGTATGTATCGAGACATTTTATGGTGTTTTCATATAAAGTTAAATTAATGAATGCAAGGAAAAATGTTGGCATTTACATAATGTTCTTGCAGCATAGACTATTTCTAATCCATGCTACTATTAATTTTAGATTAAATTTATAATCTAAAATGTTATCAATGATTGGCAGATCTAATGAAATATTTATTCACACTAATCCAATTTTAAATATTAAATTTTAAAGGAATCAAGATTATAGATTTGATGACAAAGTAGCCTGGCTAGCTGATAGTTTTGCTCGGCAAGAAACATTTGGTGTTCAGAGTTATGACAAGCTGAAGATCATCATAAATTGGCATCTATGAAATATAAATATTTCATATCCTGTTTGCATTATCATAGAAGTGAAATTATACTAATTACTAATCAATTCTGGATTTTTCTTCTCGATTTATGCTTCTAAATGACGTGGACATTCTCTAAAAAGTAGAGAGGTTTTTATCCTCTCAATCACAACGATTTTTAATACCTTTAGTTTCATAACTATCTTTGTTATTATGTTTTTTTATAAAGATTATAATCTCATGGATCTATATAGTCTATAACTTAGTGAATCACCAATTGGAATTTGCAGGAAAAAAAAACGTCATTCTAATTCTACAGAATACAAATATTGTGTATGATTCAATTAGTTTTCATTTTCATAATATTTAAATGTTAAACCCTTTAAGTACATTAAGAAGGGTAGCAAATTTATATTCAAGAAAAGTACTAAAATGTGCAGTTTAATGGCTAATGAAAGGTTGAATGCAATATTTTATGAAGCTGAAAATAAAGGTGACCTCTTGAGTATATATTTTAAAAATTTGATTTTTTTTCGTTATAAAAGTATGGGTTCCTTATTTTTTTGCAATTTTGTGGAGTTATTTATTTTTTAGAATACAGCATTACCATTTTTAAATAAAAGATTTGCAAATAGTAAGAGCAACATCCACAGCTAAAATCCGCGATGTAAAATAAATGGTAAGAGTTCCGGTCTTGCGTTCTACAGTTAAAGGGCTTTATTACCTAATTGGAATATTTCAGAATCCAGTTTAAATAAGTCTCAGTTGAGTTTACCTTTATTCTCAAAAAGTAATAATTAAATATCTAGTAAACAAAATCAAAGTAAAACAATTTTATTAAAATATGACATTTTTAGCTATCACATAATAATTAATTCTAAAACAAATTAAAGTACCCTCAGTTTTCATTAATGAGCAAAATATACTTAGTGCTTATTGAAAATTTTTCTTAAAATTAATTTTTATAAATATGATAAAAATAATTTATTTTCATACTATTATTTTTGAAGATGTGCAACACACTGAAGGGAAATAGCTCTTCTTTTAAATACTTTTTGCAAACACTTTATATTTTACAAAATGCCTTGTGAAAATTCTCGATGTCTTGCCAAAATAAGTTCCAATGTTAAAAAGAGTTAGCATTTATCAACAACTTTTTCATATTCCGTAAATGGATTTGTTTATTGATATTAAAATCTATAATAAAAATACCTTTTAAATTTAGTTTGCTTCCCTTCAATAAATTTTTACAAAGCCATCTATAATTTCTTTTACAGATAACGTTTATAATACAAATTTTATTTAACATAAAAAATAAAAGTATCATTTACATACTTTATTTCTAGATTTTTTTTATTAGCAATTTTTATTAGAATTTGAATTCTCAAAAAAACTTAACACTATGCCTGTTTCGTTTTTTACTACGATAAAATTTAAATTAAATTATTCTTTCTTGATTCAGTAAAGACTTATAATTTATAGAATCTTTATTTTAAACCATAATACAATAAATGCATTTAAAATTCTTATTTTACATTTACATTCCTAATTATGGGATTTATTAAATTGTGAATTGATTTTCGTTATAATTGATGACTTTTCAAACTAATTAGTTTCTCTCTAGCATTCTTTTATTGATGAGATAATTGGAAAAATAATGAAAACAATTTTGAACACAAATATCTTAAAATTCCAATAGAAATATTTTTAATTACAATCGATTCTCGTTAAAACAGTTTTGTTAATGCAAGTAGATTTTCTTTTCAAATCAATATTTTTGGAATTCATCTTCAGAACTCTTTCATGTTGGATAATGTGGATAAAAAAATGTGTGTGCATTTCAGAAAAAATATTTCTTCTATAAAACATTATAAAATGAAAACAAATCTAAGCATTATTTTGATTTTACGAAAATGAATATATATCTCCTCGTAAAATCATTAGATTCAAATCGATAAGTATAAAAAATAATGATTTCATTTAAATAACAATGAGTTTACTTTTAAAATATTTTTCCTGGTATTTATCACTTGTTCTCTTAAGTGGAACTTAAAAATTCTTTTAATAATCTACTTTTTGTATTCTATTGGAGCTTAATCCGGGGGTTTTAGCCAATAAAAAGCTTGCCTCTATTCAAGCGGCAAAAATTTCTGAATAAGTTTTTTTCTAACATATTTAAATTATGTGTAAGTAATTTTAATAAGCTCATTATATGTGAATTGTATTCTAATCTTTTCATAACTTACTTCACTTTTCTTCTTGTTTTAAAAATAAATTAAAATTTAAAGGTTAATTGTGTTTATTATTAAATTTAATATCATAAATGATTTCAGTCCTTTAAATCTACTTTAACTCGATGCATTTTCATCACTTGCATTAATAAGAGAAAACTGTTTTAAGAATATAGTCGGAATAACTTGTAATCAAAAATGTTTTGATCTCTAATAACATTGTTTTAATTTGCATCCAGCTATTTTTTGCTTAAAAGTGAATTGTAAAAACTATGTATTTAAGTATGGATATAAAAAAATGAGAAAGTATGTTTACAATCCCTACTAAAGATTCAATATTATGTGTAGTAAAAAGGAATACGAAATCATACTAATGTTTACATAAAATGTTTTTTAGTATATAAATAAGATCTCAGGTTTGGAAAATGCTTCATGTATTAATACAATAATGAGGGTGTACAATAAAATTAAAATTTATTAGTAGTTGATAAAGGAATTTAACGTTACCAATTTACTATAACATTTTAAAGAAAATGAATCCAACTATTAAATACATTAAAAACTAACAAATTGGCATTATCTCATTACATGATTGTAACTAATTGATCTAGAAAAACCAACTCTTAGTAAATAAACCTAAATATATATCGAAGTATGATAAAGCATTTAATGTATGAAAGACTACTGAATTATGTTAAATGCTGTAATTTTCTTTGCTTGTTTGAATATTTAAAAGCTATAAATGAACTTTTCATAAATTTCACAAGTAATATTTTGATATTAAATTGATGTATTTTTACAGCTAATAATTATTAAAATCTTGCAATTTTTCATTACTAACATATTTATAATTCATTATAAATATTTATTAACGTCATAAAAGACATTATTCACATTAACTTTAACTTGTGCGAAAAAAATCGGCCTCTTACTCATCGTTTGAGTTACGAGGATTAACTGTATTTAATTATATTCATAGGAAAAATTATATTCTCTAATTTTAAAATTATAGTGAAAACTAAAATTTGCAATTGAATTAAAAATTCACGAAACTTTAAAGATCAATTTACACCACCATTATAAAAAACCAGAATTGAAATTTCAGTTTTTTTCTCTCTAAAACAAGAGTGGCTGGTTGTGATTGATCGTCTTACAAATCTTTCCAAAAAAAAAAAAAAAAAAAAAAAAAAAAAAAAAAATTGAGATTCATTTCTTATTCTATTGAACAGGCAAGAAGATTATTTTCAAACATTTTTTCTTTGTTTCAGAATCAGTAACTTTGCACTCTTGAAGGAAAATAACATATCTAAGCTCGAAGAAAACACAGTCAAGAAGAATCCGAAACTGTCAAAGTCTTTTTCTTTAAGTATAAAAGAAAATTTTTTTCTTCTTTGTGGTTCAATTATTTACTGTTGTTTGAAAAGTTTTCCAACGTGTCATATTTTTTTCATTCTTTGGAAACGATATGTTCTGAACAAAAAGCGATGATTTACAAATGAATTGCATTTTACTAGCTAAATGTGAATTGGAATTGAAAAAAAACATTTACCGGATGGTTAATTCTAAGAGGTCATTTATATGATGAAACTATTTTTGTTAAAGCTCCAAAACGTTTCCAACTCTTCAGAAATTCTAAATTTATATGCATATTAATTGGTTTTCTAAATACATTGATTCAGAAAAAAACCAGATAAAAATGTTTGGGTTTGTTTCTGCAAAATTCAAGCGAAAAAATATTAAAAATTTCTTATTTTAATAACTTATTAATAAATGGGGTAATTCATTGTTCAATATTTAAGGTTTAATTAGTTTAAAAAGTTAAAAATTCAATATGAAGATATGAACAATTTAGTTTATTTGCATCACACAGTAACTTTAAGATTTATTGTTATTTTATTAGTTATTGCTGAATCCAAAATAAAGTATTTTCTTTTCAGTTTGGTTAAGGTTAAAAATATATTGCTCTGTGTAAAGTGTATCTTTCGCATACATATTTGATACGTGTACCTGTGAGGTCTCTTTTTACTTTTAAGTACTGTAAATTCTGTCAGATGTTATGATTTTTAACTATTATTTATGTAGTTCTCAAAATATCATTTGTAATTATTTTTTACGTATTTTATTTCATTTCATTGGAATATATTTAAAATAGTAGTTGCTCAAGGAAATAGATAAAAATGTTTCAACTCATTGGTATAAAAGTTTTTGTTTACTAATTTTATAATTAGACTTTAAGTACAGCATGTGTGAATATTAAAAATTAATTAGAGTATATAGTTATAATATTAAAAACTCCCTATCATTAATATATATATATATATATATATATATATATATATATATATATATATATATATATATATATATATATATATATATATATATATATATATATATATATATATATATACATATATATATATATACACACGAGAGTTTAAAAATAAACAAAAAAAGATATTATAGCTAAAAATTATTTCGGCTAGCAGAAGATTTGACTTTTCTTGAAGTATGTATAAAATGAATAGTAAAAAAGTGTAATGCTTCTTCTTATTCTTTGAGAGTTACTTTAATTCATTTTCTTCTTTAATCTATAAATGTGTTATTTTGTGTTTCATTTCTGTGTTTTTCTTGTTGAGCGTTGTGGTCTCTATCATACGGATACATTATTTTGATTCTGTAGTAAATATAATAGTTGTAAATATATTTTCTATTTATCTCGATAGTAAATATATTTCAAATGTTACATTAAATTATAAAAAATTATAATTTAATATAACATTTGAAATTAACTTAAATATTGAAATTGCAACTGATTTGGTTAAATCTAACTGGTACCTTTGTTTAGTCATGTCAAATATGTAAGAAGTTTTTGAAATATTTTTGCTAGTTGTATTTGATGTTAATAGGCATATTCGATGCGTCAAATATGCAATAGACGATGTAAGCTAGACTTCAGACTTCTAAATACACGTGTTTCTAAGTAGATGGTTAAGAATTTCCGGTTTTCCTACCTTGCGTTAGGTAAATACAGCTCTCTATCTGATAGAAATTCCTTACAATAAGCAACTCATTCTGTAGATATTAAAATTTTCATTGAATTGCTTTAGGCTATCCTTTTCTGATGTAAAAGAGTAACTCGCGGTATGTTTTTATTACTTATTTTATTACTTACTTATTTAATTGCTTTTTGGGTTTTCCGAGGGAATGAGCTAACAAAAAGCATTGAACTCATTCAAAATGATTCTCGATAAATGCAGTTTTGTATACATTTAATTAATGACAGTTTAAGATCTGTTGATTTATAAGTATAGTGAATAGTAAGCAAACAAAAAGTTACGTTATCATTTTACGTTGATTGCAGCAAAATAGATATCCTGCATTCAATATACCTTTATTTTTTGCTTTATTTTTTAGCATAATAGTGCATTAATAATATAATTTTTTTATAATATATGCTTCGGAGTATTTTCCTTTATTTATTTTCCTGAAACTAAATGAGTAAACACATGTAAAAATCAAATGAAAATTTTCGACACTTTTTTTTGGTAGCAACTATATAATAATACTAAATTTTGAATCAAAAAATGAAAATAGGGTGCATTTAAAATTTATCTATCTGATGTATAAAAATTAATCTGGAGAAAGTAGATGAATTTATTTCGCTTAAAGTGAATTGTATATTCAAGAAGAGGAGAATTTTATAATATTTTAGCAAGTGGTAAGCATTTTTGAAATTGTAAGCACATTCTTTTATATCTGTGTGACAAAATAAATCTGAAATTCTCAGATGCATTTGAATTTATGTGAAAATTGACTATGATAATGTAAATATAATTTTTAAGAGCAATAATGAATTTTATAAAAAATCGGTAATATTTTCTAATTATAGTTTGAAATCTTTTTTAATTTGTATTGTATATATTATATTAATTGTAATATTAATGGTATTTTTTAAACTTATTGAATATGTGTATTTTTCAGATAATATTATAATATCAATTATTTGTTTTAATTGTTATTAAAAGTTTTTAGAGGCTAAAATAATTTTCATGAAATAATATTTTCTTTTTTATAAAGTAGGTGTGTGGGTTAATATATAGGTCTAAGTTAAATACCAAATACAAATTTTTGATCTCATTGATAGTTTTGATAGCTGTGAAATTCATAATCGTAAAAATTCTGTATCAGCAGTGAATTTTGATAGGTAAAATTAAACTTATTATTCCCATATTGAATAATAACTGTTATATAAACATAAAATTTTTAGAAGAACCTTTTACATGAAGGTCTATAAAATAAAAAAAATCATTTCAAAACATTTTAATTTCCTTACTTTTAGGAAAATGGCTATAATATTTTAATTTTGATGTTCATTTAGAGAGAATTCAATTGTTTTTTTAAAAAAGTAATACATATTAAATGTTAATAAGTACATTGTATTTTTAAATATTATGTGTTGAATATTATAGGTCAAATTGATGAAATTAAATTAAAAATGTTTCCTTTTGATTTAAAATTTAAGAACGTTAAAGGTGACTTGTTAATTTTATAAAATTAACTAAATTTTATATTATTTAGCTGAATGTCTATAACTTATACTACTTAAACTGATCAAAGCTATGTCATAAGTAAGAAATTCTTTAGGCAATGTAGAAGAGGGTAAAATTTAAATTTTCTATTGATTACCAGAAATATAATAAATAATCAAGTATCTCCAAGAATATTTGTTTTAGAGCTATCTCCAGATTACATAAAACCATCATCTGTTTTTAAGAAAATTTCTTTTTCGGATGGAATTCCCAGAGCTGTTTTCTTGAGAAACAATTACACCTCATTTTCAGCAATTACCAATTAATTTGCTTTTTGTGCCGATAAGTCCAAACCACATTTAGTCAGCTCTTTTCCTTAACATCTTCTGTTAAGTCTTTCTCCAAGAATTGTCTCAAAAGGTAACAAGGGATTTTCATGTCTCACTTAAAGTGAAAAGAGACATGGGGAGAAATGATAAAAGTTAACAGAATCGATGAAAGAACTTAAGTTACATCAAAAGAGTGAACTGTTAAGAACGAGAAACATGTTCCAAGCAAGGATTAATGATACCAAAATTCTTAGTGAGAAATTTAACAAAGCCTAGTGTGTCCATTAAGTGAACTCTTATTTCATACTGAAATTTTGCATTTTAGAAGTGTCTAACAAATATTATTATTTGTCATGAAAACGAGAAATTGATGAAGTCACTTATTTTATGTTGAACATAGATATGTATGAATGTTTATTTTAAAAATTTTATTCTGTTTATTTCATGTTGGAAGTTTTCTATTCTACATTAAAGCGTTTATTATTTTTGATAAGATTTTTAGCAAACATTAGTTTCCTCATAAAAATCTTAATTTTTACCAAGAATTTTGATTTTCTTAGGACTAAAATATAATAAGCTCCATTCATTTAAAATATGAGACAGAATGTTATATCTATTCCATACAATATTTAATTTTTTAAAAATCATGTTATTTCTGACTACATGTATTTTAAAACGAAGAACAATCACATCTAATTACAACATTCGTTATGCAAAAGATCATTTTGGTATGATGTAATTCTTACACCATTCAAAGATGAAAAAAATCAGCCGAACTTATTAAAAAAAATTGGTCAAGATGTTATCTCTATCGATGAGCATAATCGTACTTCTTAAGTTTTATTATCTGAAGAGAATAGCTCATGTCTGTTATTTAGTGGTAGATAATAATTGATGTGGTGTATAAATTGAATTGTTTATTATTGTATAAGTACCCAAATTCGAACCAATCACTTACAGTATATCACCATAAGTTTAGGAATAATGATTAACGAACGTATGCCACAAAATATGAGCTACAATTAGAATAAATGATGTTTTATCATCATAATACACTTTGAAACGATGATACCGGTGATTTCTTTCTGCAGTAGAAAAGAGTAGTACAAACAGTGTTGGATTGTTAAATTAATAATGATGTTTAATGAAATGTTTGGATAAATCAATGTGTAACCTGAGAATGTTTTGAGAAAAACATGCCTTGAATTGACGCATACAGTATGATCTAATAAATAAAGACATTCACGCTCACGTACACTAAAAAATAAAAAGGCCCGATTACAGTTATTTTACATTATTCTTCATGGATTTATTTCTTCCTGAAACATTTTCTTAAAACTGCTATCCGTATTTAATATTTTTCTTTTTCCTGTAAATTTTACAGTTCTTTTTTTAATTAACATTATAAAGGTAAGAAATTATTCGTTTAATCCTGTATTTATTTTTAAATATTTTTCCTTCCTACATTTTAAAGTAATACCGTAAACAGTAAATAACGCATAATACTTTACATAACATTAATCATAACATATTATATAAAATATTCAATAAATTATCGAACAATGTTTAAAACATTAATTTATTATTATTTAATTTCAAGAGTAATTAAGGAATAATTAAGGAATAACTAATTATGAATAAGATAAATAAGTAATAATAGATGATTTTTTATTCTTAGTGATAGGCTAGAAATAAAATGCCATACTTAAGGTATTATAAATATAATGAGTTAGACATACATATCATATTAACTATAATATTTGATCATAAATTGATTTTTAATTAAGAAATGAAATTTGACACATAAAAATTATTTGATAAAAAATTAGAAAGAAACAAAAGGAAAACCTTTTAGTTTCAGGATTGTTTTTTTAAAACAGAACAATTTATTTTAAATAATAAACTTGAATTTCAATAATAAATTCAGAAATACTTAGAAGCAAAATTTACAAACTGTAATGATCTTGTTTGCTTTAGAAATATGCTTTTATATTATTTTATAGCTTTTTCTTTAAAAATTTTTTTTCAACAAAATAAAGAGAAAATATAAGATGAGAAGGAAAAACTGTAGAATTTTTATTTAAAAAAAATTATAAACTAGAAAAAAGAATTTTTCTTTTTTTATTACCATATTTCTAAGAAATAAATACAGCATTCCAAGTATTTTATTTTAAAAATAGTTCATCATATTTACTTTTATTTCGTAAAAGAAAGATTAATCTAAAACATGAGATGAATTTTGAATAAAAAATATACAACTATTTCCAGCTTAAAAATATAAATTTTTCAAATTATTCTGGTTCCAAATAAATAAAATTAATGACTTAAAAGTAATATAAAGACAAGAAAATGTATTTTTAGAAAGTCTTAGTATTCTTTCCTTAAAATATCGTAAACAATTTACTAAGTTTATAAAAACATAAATTGCTGAGAACAAATTATTTTGCATTCAAAAATACTTTTTATGAATATAAAATAAAAAAAACCCAATTTGAGATTTAAGGTTATTCAAAAATCATTTATGTAGTTATAATTGATGGAAAAATATTATCATGTTATTTGCATTTTTGTATTTTTAATAAATTTAAATTTGAATCCCACAACCGTATTGATGAAGTTTGTAAAATTTAATTATAAAACTATATGTTATATTTAATTTAGATTTAAAAAAACATTAACTAAAAATGCTTTTGTTAATTTTAACACATTATTTAAAAATTTAAAGTTCATGCTTTTCGAATGAAAATTCAAATGTTTTATTTTTTATTAGCAGAACAATAGAAGTCGTTGTGCAAATTTGGATTCAACTAGACTGATTCATCAGAGTGTTGTTGGCTTGTGAAATTTCAAAACTTTTTCTATGTGATAAGTGTGGTATACGATTTTGAAAAGGTTGAGTGAATGATCTTATTGGAATTGTGTATTTAAACATTCCGAAAATGATAAAAATTTTGTTTTCTTGTAAGAAATTTGCTTATTGAACTAAAATGAAATTATTTTCAATGTAATCTGAATATTTAAGGGTGTTACAATTTTCAAATAATAAATTTAGTAATATATTCATACAAAATTCCTAAACAAATAATGCATGTTTCTATTATAAAGGTATTTTATTTTAAATTATTGATGTTTGTTATTAGAAAGATTATTACAAACTGTGAAATGTGAATGCAGTATTCGAAATAAAATTGGAAATTTGAAAAAAAGCAATATATAATATTATTTTTTTTCAGAGAATTTTACTGCCAAAATAGTTAATGTAACTTAAATTTTTTAATATTTTATTGATATTATCATTATTTATGTAACATGTGGATAGTTGTGTAGATAGACGATAAAACCAAAATTTTAACATTATTAGAATTAACGCTGAACTCATTTAAAACATAAGATAAAGATAATTTGAGGTAAGCAAAAGTGAAACAATTAAATTTATCAGCTTTCAATACAAAGTATCAAAATATATATTGTAATATATGAGAAAAAACGAAATAAGGATGATTTCTCAATTATTAATATTGTCGTTAAATCTTAAATTAGTCGAACTACTATAAGAATATACAGGTTGTTTATATCTGACATTCTTTGTGATGATTTAAATATTTATATTTTTGCTAAAAAATGCATTAGGAGGGTACTTGATAAGATTAGTATTTAAAATTAGACATTTAGAGACATTTCACAGATTTAGAAAATGAAATGAGAATAAAGAAGATTTAAAATTAAATGAAGTAAAAGAAATTACTGTTCAATCATCTCCAAAAAATTTTTGATAATGGCTTAAAATCTATAAATTTACTAGTCTAATTATATTAGACAAATCACAAAAAATGTTTTTGTATTTAAATAAAATTGTTTTCTTTTTATTATTTATGTAATTTGTTTTATAATGTACATATCATTGAAACAAATATTGCTAAATTTATTCTAGTGGTTATCGAACCACTTGAATAATGCAAATTTTATTTTGTTTTGATATAAACTCAAAGTAATTAATTCTTTTGGCAAACTATATTAAATGTTTTTCATAACAATGTATTCTATCCGTAAAAAATTTTTTTAAGCTTTTTTGAAGTATTTCTTGAGTTTTTTAGTAACTGTATTCAAAAATTTATCCAGATTTCTTTGATTATTATTATTATTATTTGTTTCTACATTTATTCTTTTTCCTTGTGTTTAAAATAACAAAGAATTTAAGTGAATGAAAAATACACAATGAAGCCCCATTAAAATCACTTTGTAGTTTTCAAATGTCTTTTGCTTTAAAAATATATTTATATTATGTAAGCATATTGGTTATATTTTATTGAATATTTATGAGAAACAGTAAACATTTTTCATGGTAAAAGGGATATATAAACCTTTCAGAATTAAATTCAAATAAAATATCTAATGAAAGAAAAATTTTAAATTTTAAATATTAATGGGAAAATCAAATATTACTTATACAAAAAAGATGTTATTTGATAAAAATTGCATTAAATTTTGTGAGATATAGAAATATGTTAAAAATATTAGAAATGTGCCTTAAGGGCACCTTTACTTTTTTCATATACATTTCACATGAAAGCTTTACTTTATCAAAATAAGAAAACAAAACAAAAAAAAAACTTTATAGATATTTCTACCAAGTCGTGTTTATGCTTTTATCCTAAAAGAATATTTTATCTAAACTGTTTTACATAATTTAGTTTAACATTTATCTCAAATGAGATTTCTCATATTTTAAAAAAAGATTCGTATGCGTAATTACGAACAAAATTTTGTTTACATTCACATTAAATAAATATCTTATGCATTTGAAATATATGTGCATTAAATTATTAAAATATTTATTTTTAAGAATTTGAGAATTTCGGGTAAGCAATTTGTAAGAATTTTGGGTAAACATTTCAATGATCTGTCGTAGTTTTCCATTATTACTATTCATCAAAATCTTAACGTGCCAAGAATTCCCTTTGAAAACTATTCTTCAATGAATGTATGTATGAAGAACCGGATGTTTATAATTAAACTTCCCGAATAAGCGGCATTCTACAGCGCAAACGGCTGAACGGAATACAGGGAAATTTTGCATATGGGATATGTATGAAAAGCACGCATGAAATTTTGAAAAAGAAATTAGTTCCAAGATGTTTACAAGAGGGCGCTTTTTCCGGAAAAACATGAAATAAAATAAATGAACAAAACTGAATGCAGAAACAAATTTAATGATCCAGAACCAAAATTATGTGTTATAAAATGGAAAAAACAGGGCAAAGCTAAGTGAAAAATATCAAGATTAGCATGCTCGGGATGAAGAGGAAGCTGTTTATCAAGAGTGGCCAACCTGCGGCTCATGAGCCATATATTATTATATGAGGGTTTATTTGTGGCTCTCGATAAATGTACCCGAGTTTCCTTTCCATTCTTTTATTATTATATTTTAAAAATTATTATCGTTCTGTATGTGTTTCAAAATGTATTTTAAAATACTGGCAACATATATGAAATACCAAAGGCAACATTGAAACAAATTTAATTTCCTTCCAAGATAATATGATATGACTCATAAAAACAAACATACACAGTGGCGTCGACCGACAGATTTTGAATTTATAAATTTTCATTGCAATGGACGCTTGGCATTGTGCTCTGGAGAAAACAATTTGTATCACTCTTGCTATGGTTATAATTTGTAGTCTGGAATTTTCAATAAGTAAACTATAACTATGTTCATAGTATGTAACATATACTGTTATTGTTTTATTAACACTAGCTTAACAAATTCCCATCTCGAGACACACAACCAAACGACGCATAACTATAATTAAAACATCTCTTGAATATTACTTAAAAAATGATTTGAAGAATTGCATTGTAGTCAGTTTAGTACTTGACGAATCAACAGGTATCGGAAATCTTACGCAATTAGCAATTTTCATACGTTTTGTTTCACCTGACTTTGTTGTTAAAGAAAAATTATTAAATTTCGTAGTATTTCAAGAATTAAATCGACGGTTTCGATATTAAAAATGCATTAGATTGCATAATCAAAACTTTTGATGTATCTCTTAATAACTTGTAAGCATTACAACTGATGAAGATCTGGCAATGCTTTGTAAAAAAAAATCCGTCTTATTAGGGTTTTAAGAGATGATTCTCAAATTCCACAGTTGATATCGAATTGTGAACACAATTCACCGAGAATATCACGTTACAAAACATATAAACACTGATGTTATGAAAATAGTGCTACACATTATGAATTACATTAGCACCAATTCAAAAAATCATGGAGATTTAAAAAGTTTCCTTGAAGAATTAAAGGACAAAGAACTTCCAAATGGCATTAATTGCTTTTACATTGTTAGATGGTTATCTATACAAACGTATTAAATCGATTTGTAGATTTGTTCTGTAGGTTAACTGAATTTCTAAAAGAAAAGAAAATGACCCATTCAGAATTTGACCATGACGAGTGGTTACAAGATTTAATAATTTTGACTGATGTCATGGAACATTTGAAAACGCTGAATTTAAAATGGCAGGGAAAAGATAAAATTATGTCTGACCTCTCACACTGTATATTTAGTTTTCAATCTAAATTATAATTTTTTAGAAAGGACATTAAGAATAAAACATTTTGACATTTTCTTCCTATTAAAAAAATTATTCCATTATTTAACAAGAAAAACTCAACGAGTATATAAGAAACATAGAAGGAATATTGATAGAATTCCAAAATAGATTTGAAGAATTGAAATATTTTAAATCTTCTCTTGATTTTTCTGAAACTATTTGAAGTTAATATAATTCATGGTAAGTTTTCCATTTTTGATATAATTATGACCCCAAAAGACTCTGGAGAATTAGAATGAATAGAAATGCAAGAGGATCAAGTTCTAAAAATAAAATATAAGTAGACACCGATTACTGAATTTTAGAAATTCTAACCAGAATCAAAACATCATGAATTAAAAAAAGGCTGCTTGTCGAGTTATTTCAATATTTGGAACAAAGTACTTATGTAAAACATTTTATATCACTTTAAAATTCGTGAAACCCAAACATCGATCAGTATTAACTAACCAGCATCTCAAAGAATTAATGAGAAGTGCTGTCACCAATTATTCACTAAATTTTAAAGAAGTATCATGAGAAATAAAATAAATGTCTAATTTTTTATATTTTAGTTAAATACACATATTTTGTATTTACATATGTTTTTAATAAATATAATTTCTATAAAATTTTTTTTATTACTGCATATCTTTTAAATACGTATTTAAAAACACGAAAAATTTCAAATTTTAGAAAATGGCTTGAACTATCAAGGAGCTTGGCCACCCCTGCTATATACAAAACAGGTTAGGGTATAAAACGTTTTCAGACGTTGTAATGCTTAAGTCAGTGTTTTTGGCTGTAATAATGACCATCTCTTTAGATGAATGGGCGTCACCGTAGAAAGAACCTATGGCGCGCACCAATGTCAACTAAAGGCATCGATGTCATGATTAAGGGATTCGAAAAGGTGGAGAAATTAGGACTTGAGTGGGGAGAATTTCTTATGTATAAAAGGGAATATATTATCTGGGTTATCTATTGCTTGAGTTGTAGAATTACTATCGCTCCAGATAGTGAAATACATAATTTGTTTGATACTGCGTAGTGTAATGTGATAACTGAATTACTATTACTGAAAAACTGAACTACTTTGGTGTAGTTTAAGTTTAAACGTATGAATTTCTTGGAATTTATCAAATAAAGGGAATTCTGGACAAAGCAATTGTCTATTTTTGAACTGTCAGTGAAAAAATTGAAAGCAGAAGGGTATTTATTGGAGAACCTCAATGAGATATTCAACACATGACTTGCCGATTTAGGGTGAAAAAATTGACGGATTCACACCAAAATTCTTCTACAATCTCCAAAGATGACTCACTGTCTGGTGTAGATTCACGACAACATTCATCCTTTGGTCAGTCTGTTTTTAAGAAAGTCAGTGAACATGGGGCTGTCACATGTTTCGTTATAGTTCGTCGGTATCATGATATGCTGCAGGTGTTTTGTTGCGCTGAAATTACAATAAAAGCAGGTCATGAGTGTGCATTTACCGGAGCTGGCGCAGTGACTGTTAATGGCTCTCAACTCCTCCATTGATATCTTCACTTACTTTTAAAAACAATAGCTCTCAAACCCCCATAAAACTCCACCCACTTTTGGAGAGTAATGGCTCTATTTCAGCCACTAAAATCCTACCCATCTGTAGAAAAGAATGATATCCTTTACCCATAATTTTTTCCATTCACTTTTAAAAAATAATAGTCACAAACTTCCATAAAAATAAAATAAAAATATAAATTGGTGGTGACGTGGAGCACTTTTCTCTACATATTCGTGGATACGATTAACAACTGCTTCAATTGTTTTATGTTTCTCTTAATCTTTACTAGATTCTGCAAACTGCATTATTTTTAGTTCTCTTTTAACTTAATGTGGCTTGATGTCAAGGTGAACAGAAACTAGTCAACAAATGTTAATATTGCTTCTGATTTTCGTTTTGGTTGTTTATTGTGTTGTTAAATTTCATGTTTTTTCTTGAAAAGGAGCCCTCTGCTGGACATTTTGGTGTACATTAACTTTTTAAAAATTTTATAAGCGCACCTCGTGTTCAGCCCATATACAAATTTTCATTTTATTCCTTTCATCCATTTAGCTGAAAGATATCACTTATAGAGAAATTTAACTATAAGGATCAGAGAAATAAAATGTGCTAGATATTAACTGATATCTAAGTTTTTAGGTTTGAAACTGACTACACCGGAAGTATAAAACCAGGGAGTTTATTAATAAATGCTAATAAGTTTAATATTATACATTTGAGGTTCATACACTTTTGAAAATAATTACCGTATTTAGGAGAATGCATATTAAATCTATCAAAAACAAAAAATTTGCTATTTTTAAAGAGTAATATAGTTTTTCGGATAGAGAAAAACTCTTGATTTGCAGATTATAATTCTGCCAAAGGACAATTGTTCGAAAATTTGACTTATTCAAATGTAAGAGTTTAGAATTTTCAATTTTTAAATTTTAGATTTCTTATTATGATTTAAAATCACACGCACAAAAGAATTCTTCCATAAAATCAACAATATATGTAATCAAACAATTTCATAAACATATTAAGAATGTTTATGAAATTGTAAAACAGTAAAAATAATTTCTAAAACAGAGTAAATTAGCATAATATTAAAATGCATTTAACATTTTTTAAAATTTTTTAGATAAATTAAAAATATTTGTCATGAAATCAATAATTTAATCTCACAAAATATGTATTTAGAACGCCAGGTAATTATTCAATGAATGTATTTTTGAGCTATAAAAACATTGTTTTACCAATCAGCTAATTATAAAGGGTAAGAGGTTGTTCCTTATGCAAAAAATTCCCAAAACAATTTAACACTCATTAATTTTAAGCAAATCATCCCAGTCCAACGTCATTACTTTCAACATTTCTGTGTAAGAAATGATTAAAATGCTGGATTATAAGCCGGTTTTGGTCGCGATGAGTCAAAGGAAAAAATTGAATAGTATTTAAGGAAACATGATTGTAAGTGCTCATAAATTTGAATATTCGGTCTAAAGAATTCTCAAAGGTTCCTATATTCATATCTACATCCTATATATCACAGATGCCACAGTCAAAAGGAAATGACATAAAAATGGTGAATCAAATTATCTTAATATTAAACAAAGAAGTTAATTAAATATGACCGGAAAAATCTGAAGTGTGTCGTGGAAAACAACTGGCAGTTTCTTAGAATAATACATAATTATTAGTTTAGGCAAATTGACGTGAAAGGACTTCCCTGACAAATGATAAAATAGTTGTCAAGTTGCAGATATCAAGTCATTAACCAATACCTAAGAATGTTTGGTGTGGGGTAAAACCCCTGTAAATAGATTTTGTAGCAAAAGAAGATAGCCAGGTGGAGTGAAAAATCATGATATATGATCTAGCACCTTAACAAGAATTTTTGGAAAATATTAGGTGAATAGTATTTACCGAAGCTTGTTGTGTCAATCTTGAAATATGCTAATATTGTCATGATATGGAGCTGTTGTTTTTGATTTAGAATCGTTAGTATTAATGGATCGATTTATATGTGAACAAAGACATTTTAGTACACAGTATGATTTTAATATTATGGCACTAGCTTCGAGCAACTCCCTTTCGTATCAAAATGCTTTGATTAATACAACCTTTTGTGTATTGGTTTTACAATTATCTGGAGCTTACGTAATCATGTCAAAAGTCTGACTGGATCTCTGCATTACAACTTTCGCTGATGAATTGGATCACAATTGTTAGTTAAATGTATTGGATAAATACATGAATGCTAGTTATTCACTAGTTTACAAGAACCTATCCTAATTTTAGCCAAATTGAACATTACGGTCACATCTTAATAATGCTTTAAAAATTGATGATTTTTTCCGGTGGATATAAGTTAATATTCGAGCCATATTTTAATGAAGTCATTTAATCACTAGGATGCTGTTTCAGTACATAGAACTTGTCACGTGATAAATATCTATAAATTGCTTACATTATAAATGTGTAGTTATTTGACCTTAAGTCTTATAGACGTGTCCAATTTCATTAACCAACATGATAGCAGTTTTTTAAAAACATTTTAAGAATCACAAAAAATAAATAAGCTTTAAAATAGGTGTAGTTTTCCAAGCGTATAACACAAATCACGTGAGCAATACCTTTGGTTTTGCAAGAAATGAGTCATGAGAATTAATTAAATGAAATTTATATGATTCCAATTTGAGCCGTTTGCTTACTTTTAAATTTAATGCTGGAAAATTTTGGTGGGGAAATTTAAGCTAACTGAATGCCATGTGTAGTGATGGTGTAAAGTATATGGGGTTAAATCGCATCAATTAATCGCACAAGTGGGATGATAATTATGTATTTTTTTTATTACAAAATCATTATATCAAATTTGAAAACATTTAAAATACATTTAAATAATTTATAGAATTTTATTAAATATCGCCCACACATTCACCAAAATAAATTTATTAAATAGTCAAGTAGTTACAAAAATGTTTACCTATTTTCAAATGCTTTATTTTGTTTATTTTTAAACAGAAGTTATTAAATGTAATTTAAATTAAGTAAATTTGATTTTTTGTGATTACGCTACATAATCTTTGTCACTTTCATTTCGTCATAGCGTTTCCTGTCTTGTAGCATATTTTTTAACTTTTGCTTAAAAATACCTTCAAAAAATAAAATAAGTAATATAAAGTACCATATCCTCATATATAGTTAGAGTTAACGATTTGAAAATGTCACTATCTTAATCCCATTTTCTTAAATAATTACTATTCTTTGCAAAGAAACAATCGGTGCTCTTTAGAATTGTTTACCAAACTCCAATACCTATGTCATCCACAGCTTGGAAGAAAAACAATCGAAAATATAGCTACTCTGGCCGAATATGTTCTTTTTACTTTAATTTAAACAAAATTAATTTCATAAGTTGCTCTACAGTGTGAATTCGGCAATTAAAAGTAACTGTATTCCAATATCGTATTAGTCGCATCTCTAGTGCTTATTTAACTTATACCTTATACTACAGATAACTTTAAACTACATTGATGGAATAAAATAATATGTAATATAAAAAAAGGTATTAGCATCATTTCATTGAGTCAGTATTTCAGTATTTTTAGTTATATATATATATATATATATATATATATATATATATATATATATATATATATATATATATATATATATATATATATACATATATATGTGTGTGTGTATATATATATATGTGTGTGTGTGTGTGTGTGTGTGTATGTATTATATAGCTTAGTTCTTGCTCTATCGTTGTTACCATTATTGTTTAATAATAACTTAACCCAATCAGTTGTTGAGAAATAATTTGTTGAATTAAATTATTATTAAACAACAATATGTTGGTGTTCATAGTCATTGTCATTTAAAAAATTAGATGTGAAACAATTAGGTAACGATTATTGTTGGACTTAAATTGATTTATTTCTTTCAAAAGCCTCAAACACTATTATTTAAGCTTTTGACTTCTTTGTCTATTAGCGTAAATTTTGAAAGTTTAATTTGATTGTATTGCTTAGTTCTGATAATGATGTGCTTAAAGATGGCTATTTTTAAAAGTAAATGGCTGGGAAGAGATCTGTTAGTATGTATACATTTTATGCTTTTTAATCTTACGTAGTTTTTTTATCTTTTTATGATTTTTAATATAGTTTAAGAAACGTTTTGAAGCACAGGTGCCGTATAATCCATGCGCCGAATTCAGAGATTGGCGATTTTTTGGCTAATTTTCGTATGTATTTGGCAACCTTGTTTTTGCTATGTCTTACATACCAATAAGAATTATGCAGAATATTCTATTTTAATAACTGTAATATTTACGTCATCGCACGTGTCATGATACGTCATCTTGGCAACATTTCTTCATCGCCAAAAAAATTCAGAATTTGGAATCATGGATTATTCGGCACCTGTACCAAAGTAAATGGCTGGGAAGATATATGTTAATATATATATATATTTTATCCTTTTTTTCTTACGTTTTGTTTTATCTTTTTATGATTTTTAATATAGTTTAAGAAACGTTTTATGAATTTTAATGGCCGTCCTATTTATCCTTAATATATTAATCCAAAGACTACTCACTTTTAATTTTAATCATACATTATCAAACATTGATGTATTTAGAGATCGAGGTATTTAATTACAGATACTACTCTCTCATGGAATCTTCATTAATTTAAAGTTTGTATCATCAGCTCATAATTTGATTAGAATTTAAAATGTGTTTTATTCCCAAATATATACACTTTTATGTGTTAAACTGTAGCATTCTATGTTTTCACGTCAGTGTCAGAAGTAATTTTAATTTTTATATTTTTATATATTTATAAGTATAATATTTGTCTAAATAATCAGTTATTGAATATTCATGCTTTGCAATTTGGAATTCTAATTTTTTAATAAAGTTAATCATAATTTAATAACCAATTTCTTTAAATCTAATTTATATAAAATGAAAATGGTACAGATGCCGTATAATCCAGAATGGCAAATTCTGAACCTAGTGATTTTTTGGCGGATTTTCTTATGTATCTAGCAACCTGATTTTTATTACATCATAGATATAAGGACCTATAAGAATTATACAGAATATTCTATTTTGGCAACCTTAATATTTACGTCATTGCACACATTACGATACGTTATTTTGGCAGCATTTCTTCATCGCTAAACAAACTCAGAATTTGATATCCTGGATTATACGGCACCTGTGCCATAAAAATTTCAAAGTGTATTTAAATGAACAAATGTACATAGGGAAATGTATTTTAATTAAGTTTTTATACTTCTTTACATTGATATCCTTTGTAGTGCAGAAAAGATATTTTAAAATTTATTTTTGTTATTCAAAGCTCGGTATTTTAACGGTTTTTTAACACGTTGCAAACTATTCTAATTTGGACATTAAAACAAATTGCAGTGCAATGTGTTAAATAATGTTAATAGCAGTATTTATTTTCAATATTTTATGGCTGAAGTAAAAAAAATATACAATACTCGTAATCGTTTCTTCGATAAAACTTAATGAATTTCAAATTTTAAGAATTTAAATGAACAAATGTACATCTATACAAAGAGAAACCAATTTAATGTAAAATGTTTTAATAAAATATAAATTTGTAGAAATGTTATAAATAATTCATTTTCGGAGAACAGAACTACCGAGTCTTAGTGTCAGTTTCGTGATAATTAAGCATATTCTTTTAAGTACTTTCCGATAGTATCTTCAAATATAGTTGGAAAATGTTTAATATTCAACAGAATCATTACATGCTTTTTTAAGAATTTGGAACTAACTAGATGGGAATATATAGACATATTTGACTCAGCTTCTTGGATAGATTAATGTGTGTGATGGTTGTTATAAGACTTTTGAAATCTATCATATGCTATTTTTATCCAGGAGAAGCTTCTTTAATTGTGAGTTCCATTTAGCTGTCACAAGGTTGAATACCGGAATAAACTCAAGCACCAACCTCGACTGATGTGCATTCAGCAAGTAGAAGTGGAATATATATTTTTCCATTTTTTAACAAATAATGGCACCTGTGCCCAAATGACACAGGTGCAAAATAATCCAGGATGCCAAATTCTAAATTTCGCGTTGCATCTGGCAACCTCGTTTTTATTACGTCATACATATGGAGATCTATAAGAATTCTGCAGAAAATTCTAATTTGGTAACTTTAGTATTTACGTCATCACGCACGTCACGATGTGTCATCTTGGCAACATTTCTCCATCGCCAAAAAATTTAGATTTTGGATCAAACTCGGGAAATTTTATGCCAAAGTTCGTGGTTTTATTTTTCTGCTACTGGTAACTATCGAAGCTAAATATATTCAGGGCTAAATACATCAAACATGACAGAGCATTGGGAAAAAATATTTTGAGAATTCTATAGAGTATATTGTTTGATGTATATATATATATATATATATATATATATATATATATATATATATATATATATATATATATATATATATATATATATATATATATATATATATATATATATATATATATATATATATATAGTATATATATATATATATAATAATAATAATAATATATATAATTATTAAATTAATATTACGACTTAAAAATGGTAATTTTTCATGCAATCGAAAATTTAATGTTATCAATGAAAATAATTACTTAATTTAATTACTATTTCCTTTTCATTTTATTTTTGATTTATATTTGTTTTAATATTTTACATCTTTAAAATCTATGATTAATTTCCAAGTTTTATAATTTGATAAATCTTGCTACTTATTTGTATAACAAATTGCTTGAATAAATTGTATCAAAAATATATTTAATATTTATGATTTCGCAGTACACAAATTAAAATATACATTCCCAAATTTTATTTTTGGTGATAGTAATTTTAAGTATTGCAATTTGAGGTTTAATAAGAATGTAACTACTTTTAGCTGCCGGAGTAAGAAAGGTTATGAACAGATTAGTGAAGTTGATATGGAATTTTTGATATTCCTTTGAGATACTCCTTGGTGAAGAAACCCTCACTAATAAAAGTAAATATTATTATGGTTTTTAGATAACTATAACATATCAACGCAACTGACTGTCTAAATTATTTATTTTCACTTTAAATTTTAAGAATAAGTGAATTTAGTGTTAGTTAAGATAGGTTTTCTTTACGATTGAACAAATTCAATCATTAAAAAATAAAATAAAAATTAGTGTCAAAATAAATTAATTTAATATCAGTTTTAAAATACTAAACATGAAAATCTCTCATTAATAATAGGAAATATAAACAGGCCATTTAAATTTAATATTTTACACTTTTTTTTAAAAATATCGATATATTGTACGCAAATATTCACATTAATTTTCATTGTTGGGTATCCAAATGCTTATCATACCGATAATTTGATTTTAACTATAAAAAAAACTTTCATGATTATTTGGAAAAAAGTTTAAAAATCGTACCATGACACACTGAGTTAATGAGATCACAAATTAATGAGAAACAAAATTGATGCCTCGTTAAAATGAATAAATATTTGAATATTTTTTATTTCTTCTTAATGCATTTTAAACTTTAACTTGTTGAGAAAACAACTTTATAGAGTTAGAATTTTGAGTTCTATTTAACAAATAGCTTTGAAAAGGTACCTATTTATCTTCGATTATTTTTCCTGATTTACTGAATCTTCATTTTCAAAAATTAACCGTAGACTGATGAACCAACTAAGAAATTTTACGATGAAGTATGAACTATTTCCAATATTGTTATAATTAAGATTGTTAAAATAAATTACTTACAAAATGCATTAAATACTTTATTAATTATAATGAATAAATTATTTAAATTATATCTAAATTGTGAATTTCAATATATGTCACATGATCACAATTAAATTATTAAAATTATTTTATTACGATAGTATTTTTATCACACATTAATACATAATTATAGTAAAATGTATATTTTTTGAAAAGTAATTTTGCTTATTAGGTTCTTAAAATTATTTTGGTAATAAAAAAATAAGCCGTAGATCCATGCCGTTTCTTAGTCAAAATAGCTCATTTCAATTATTTTAATGTAAAATAAAATATTTTTGATTTACAGTTAAATATTTATCCTGAAAATTAAGTCAATAATTATAAGATTTCAATTTTAGTTTTCACAAACATACATAAAATAAATATAATATTTCAATTTAGATATTAAGAATACATGAAAATTTGTATCTTATTCGTAATTTATGGAATTGTGAATATTTGTCTTATTAAAGTTATTTTGCAAAAAGTAATTTTTTTACATTTTTAGAGAGTGTTTTCAACATCAGTCCGTCTCGAAAATCTTGTGAAAACTTCATAAGTGCTTCTGAGTGAGCGTATTAAAAATGTAGAGGGAATGAAATTTCAGAATTTTAAGATTATTACTGGATTTGACTTGAAATTCTCTATATATGTGGCTTGAAGAAAATTAATGCATAAAGCAGCTTTCCGAATTTGAATAAAGATACTGCTGCATTTTAAGTGGTTAAGATTCTACTTCAAACCATGAAAGAACATGGGCAAAAACTCCTTTTGCAAAATTTTGTAGGTAAATAAAAGTTTCTTTCTGAAGAACATGGCAAAGGAACTTTGGAACAATGAATCACAATATGATATAAAGTTACAAAGGTTCATATGTATATACTTTTTTGTGGAAACAAAAAACTATTTTTGAATGAATTTTTGAGAATATTATACGCTGCGATTCTGAAGCTTGGACTGTATACAGCAATAGCTGAGGAAGGACAGTCGAGAGAGAATCAATTTGACAATGTTAAGAAGCTCTAATTACAAAACTCTAATTGAGATTTCTCTTTACCGACTGACTTTATTCGGGATATTTCATAATATTGACTAACTGTAATTAGAACGTTTTCCTATATTGACAGACTTTCGTCATATGGCTTTAGTATTTCGTCCAATTTTCATCAGAATGATTTGATACATTAATTGATGAAGCATTATTCTATACTGATATAAATCTTAATGAATGCACGCTGATTGTGACAATGCGATATGTGATTAACCATGGATGCGTCGACAAACTTTCTTCGCATTTTAGTACACATGTAAAATAGTATTATTCATAGTTATAGCTTTAATTTACTATTTGTTTTTCTTGTATAAAATTTAACATTAAGAGAGAGAATGCAATAGAAATATATTTAAGTGATGTTCTGTATTAACTTAATTTTATTCTTGAGATATAATTTTTCTTTGAAGTTTTTTAAATTCACACTATGTTCTACCAACGAATAAAATTGTTTTTTTAATGTAATCAATTAAGGTAAAAATCTAAGAGTAATAAGTAAAATATATCATGATATTAATCATTGTTATTCCGCATATTTTCTAAATATTATTACATTAATTATGAAATTTTTTGTTTCTAATGAAGCAACGTAAGACAAATAATTAATTGTATGACATTAATAAAGTGAGTTCTTAACCTGGGTAATGAGCATATAAAGTATAATAAAAAACACGAATCTTGTATATCAATACTAAACAAACAAAAGTGAATTATTATTCATAGCAAATATGCCACTTTCTCAATTAATAAATAGAAAATTGCTACTATATTTTTAGTATATAATATTATATACATAAAATAACAAGCAACTTTGTTTAGCTTTGTACTAAGGAATCATTTTAATTTATTTTGTACATAAATTCTTCTTTGCATTTTTAAGAGAATAATCCAATTTCCTGTCTAGCTTATATGTGTGAATAGATACAACCACTTTAATAAGCTATATTAACAAGGCTTGTTTTTAAATTTGATTACAACGCTTTGATCAGCAAAAGCAATTTCACTTTAAGTTTTTTATATTAATAAGTTTTTATATTGAAAAATGTATGTTAATGAGCTAGCAAAATATGTGATTGCCGCAAGTAATCAATGCATTGCTTTTAGATTAGATAGAATGTCGTGCTCTAATATTCTTTATACGAGCTTCTTATGAAATCATCATTTATTACTAAAGAGAAGAGTCGTCAACTGATATTATTCTTTGCTTCTTTTTATCTATGTCAAAATAACTTGTTGTAGCAAAAGTTTTTGAAAAAATGAAACAGAATATTCTACACAACATAGTTTGCTCTGGTAGCAACTATTTTCGTTATAATTTGATAAATTGTCAGCTTAATTATTTGAAATATGTTATTCAGCTCAATAGCTCATTGATCCAATTCCCACTTAGAGTCTTATTTTGTTTTTTGAAGTGGCTCGTAATTCTTTTTAAACAGTAGATTCCAAACTTATTTAGTTCTCTTCTAATCCAGTCTAATAATAGTTTATAAAATTAATAGCAAAACGACACCAAACGAGAAATTCATTTGTAATTTTGAGAACCGTTTCAAGAATTTTAAGATACTTCATCGCAAATAACACGAAAAATTTTCCAGATTGAACATAATACTATGTTTATTGCTTTCAATCAGGAATTTTCAAAATACTATGTGATGATAGTACTATTAGTCAACTG
>CM075852.1:55438957-55443957 GCA_037975125.1 Latrodectus hesperus | reverse complement strand
TCTTGGGAAAATATAGAAACTTCAAATTACATTATATTGTTACATATTTAAAAAAAAGACTTTTGTTCATGATTATTTTCCTTCTTCTATTTTTGGAAATGCACTATATATATTGTATTGATTTAATGACGATACAAATAAATTAATTAAGATTAATTTTGTAACTAAGATATATTGTTGAAATGAAGAAACCATTGAATATTTCGATGTTAGTTCTCGAAACTGTCAAATGGCACTCATAAATAACACAATATTTTGAAAACTTAGCAAATTCAATTTTTTATTTACTTTATAATGAAACTATTCCATTTCATATTTTATACGAATTATTGAAAGATATCTATACTTCACATAAAATAATCTAATCTATAATAAAATCACCTAAATTAATTTTTATTCTAGTACTATAAATGGAAGTAATCGTACTGTGAAACGCATTATGTGTAGGGTATAATAAATACTTGCGCACATAATAAAACTGATTTCAGTAATCAAACATATATAAATTGAAAATCATATTGAAATCAAATATAATTATACTTGGAATTTAAAAATTATTCAATAAATTTAAAATTTGTATTCTAGGAGTTATACTTTTAATAGTTTTTTGAATATTAAATTAACATAGAATTTAGGAATATTTTCATATTTCTAACTATCATTTTATTTGCTTTTATAAAAAGATTAGAAAGATTTGAGAATTTTGAGATCCATAAAAACTTTATAATCGTAATTTGAAGTTGCTAAGAAATCTTCTACTTTCCAGAAATAATTTGTTATTAATATTTAATAAAATATATTTAAACATATCCAGGCACAGTTTAACTATTTTTAGGTGTATTTTTCTTGCAAAACACTATACATCTGGCTAAAATGTTGCTAGTTCAAGTACAGTAAAATCGACAGGCGCCATGTTCACGCAACGCTAATAAAATATGCTTTATCTTCCATGTTTGTAATTTCCAAAAAGAACAATATTTGTGGGAGAGGAGACCAACCATGGGGCTATTGCTTTGTTTTTGTTTCAATGGTTTATTTCAGCTTCAACCTTAGCGTGTTTCACATGTTGTTAGGTTCCATGTGTTGTGATAAATAGCAGTTTTGACAATCCTCTTTCTAGTGAGGGTTTTAACTTCATGGATGTGTTCTATCTTAGTGGAAAACTCTCTGGGGTTGTAACAAAAATGTACTTCATTCAAACATCGTGAAAATACTTTCGCAATTACAAAATTTAAGAATTTTGAGCAAAATTAAGACAACGTAATCAATAAGTATTATCAGGAGAGGTTTAGGAATGAGATGAAAGATTGAGGCAATATTTTGTGTAGTTTGGAAATTGACCATTTTAACATATATTCACTTGTTTATCATTTGAAATGTACATAATCATTATTTTTTTGCAAGTTTACTGAGTCTTTTTAAGTTACCTGTGTCTAGCCTATAGAAAAATTACTCGAAAGTCAAATTTAATCTACAAGACTTAAAATCTATAAGGTAAAAACATGAATTAGCAACTCAAAGCTTGTAAATGATAAACTTGCGGACTAATAGTTCTATAATTTGTGAAATGATTTTCCAAACGAGCATGAATGCTAATATTGAATCAGAAGTCACTTATAAATGTGAATCCTATTTGTATTGGACTTCATGTGCAAAAATAGATATTAGAGTATTTTTCTTTGGAGGGGAGCTACAAAAGAGAAAGAATTCCTTTCTTGATATTTTTGAACTGTAAAGTGTGCATTAAATGCTACCAAACTTAAGTGTGCATTAAATGTAAGTTTATGTTTGAGTGTAATGTTTCATATACTGATAGGAAGAAATTATAGTAAATATAGTTATTAGTGTTGTTTCAATTAACCAATGTTATTATAATTAATTAATTAAATATCATTAATGTTGTTATCGCTGATAACTTATTAAAACTTGCCTATACCTAATGCCATGTAATTTATAATCACAGTTAAAGTTGCAACTAATTTGAACAGTTAAAATACATAACTATGCATAAATAATCAAGAAAGATTTAACTATCTCATAACGATATTGAATAATAATGATTCATTATCATGAAATATTATAATGAATCTGGCTGTTTTAAGAATTTTTTAAAAATATACGTTTAAAGTATATATATGTTATAAAAGGCATTTGTGTTTTATTAAGTTAGAATTGCTTTTGTGCTGGTAAATTAATGTTTTTCGTTAAAATATTTATTAGCAATTATTTAATTCACAGTAAAGTCCAAAAACGAAATTATCCAAGAAATTTTAAGGATTTTAAGACAAGTTCAAATGATATTTGCAATAAAAATTGAAAGTTGTTATTTTTATTTCTCTTAAAAGTACAAGTATCTCTTCGTGGTTGATGGTCTCACAAATCTATCGAAAAAAAATAAAGACTAACTCATCTTCTATTCTTTTGATCAGCAGTAAAAATCATTTTCCAACAAGTTTCCTTCCCTTTCTTTAAGAATCGGTAATTTCGCACTTTTGGAAAAGAGCTATATTTTCTCGATAAAAGAAAGCAAATCAAAGAAGAATTTGAACTATCAGTCTTCTTTTTTCAATAAAAAGTTTTGTTGTGCAATTTTTCAATGCTGTTTAAAAACTTTTGTAACAGGTTATATTTTTTCTTTTTCAGAACAAATAATATATTTTGAGCAGTAGTTCTACAAATGAACGTTTTACAAATGAATCTACTTTTCTTCTCTTGAGGTAATTTAAAAAAGAAAACCATTAAATGATGAATTTTGAGTAATTTAATTGCAAATGTATTTTTGTTAAACCTTCAAAAGTAATCAAACTTTTTCAAAATCTTAACTGATTTTCATAATAAAGAAATTTTCATATATTCTGATTCGCAAAAGAAAATGCTTTAAAATTTAATGATTGCGTAACAAATGCTAGTAGAATTATGCATAATCGAAATTACAATCATACTTTTCAAATCCATTTAGTAAAATTTCTTTCATTCTATGATTAATCCATTGAATATTTTTTGATTTCTTGATTCTTTTTTTTTCATTATTTTTCTCTTATTCTTTCTTGATTCATATTTCTTGATTCAATATTATTAATTATTAAATAGAGAATGTTTTACAAAAATTTAAGAGAAACTATATATTTTAAATTCAAAACATATTTCAGTTTATTTCACACCTTAATTTTAGAATGAATATTTATGGTATGAGATACATCCGGTTTTCAAAATAATTTGGATTCTATTAAAAAAGGATTAATATAAAAAAAAACTACAAATGCTTATAATACAAGTGTTTGTGTTATTAAATGCGATAATGCATTTTCGTATGAATGATAGTTAAATTACTACTAAATTCCCCCAAAATCAAATAATTTGAAGTTTTTTAAATGAGCTATTTATACAATTATATTAATAAAATGATTCCTTACATATATCATCAAGAAATGATTTTGCCATTTTACATGTTGACATTTCGCTTTACTTTGCCAAGTTTCTTTTTGAAGATGCTTTGATGATTAGCTTTAGGAGCCGATTAATTTTTTTGTTTTTTTTCCATGTAGAAGATAGTAACCTACGAATATAATTGAAATAATTACGTGGGTTACCAAAATTTTAAATCCCTTGTTTATTTATTATTAATACAAAATTTTTAACAAAGAAATTATATAAAAAAATAATTTTGATGAAAAATAACCTGAATATTACTTAAATGTTTTTAGTTTTTAAGCACTAATTTTGATTAATACAATAATAAAAAAAAGATTCCAACATCGTTTCAAAGAGCGTCAGCTAACTTTTTCATAAAACAATTTCTAATAATTTTATTAAGAATATTATGCGTATCTTTATATGAGTATTAAGGATTCTAGAAATGTTTTGCATTTGAGCATTCATATGTTATTGAAGTTATATCAATATTAATTGATTATGATTATTCAATCTTATAACTATTTTAGATTGATGATCTAGATGCATTACATTATAAATTAGTATTAGTATATTCTTCATCAGTTCTCAAAAGGAAATAAAAGAGTGACGGAACCATAGTTTTTGACCCGATAGTATGCATAAAAGTTAATCGTTAATCTATTTTAAAAGGTTTATTTTTTTAGAATATTAACGAATACCTCATGCAGTATGACATTTGAATTATATTTATAAAATACATTCTTGGTACAAGAAAATGTTGTTAAAGATACATTATCTGCTTTATTATTCAGAAACTCTTATAATTATTTTTGTATGAGTTTAATTTTTTATGAAGGCATATCAATGTTGATATATTCATAATAGCTCTAAAATGCGTTCGTAAAAAACGTATTAGATATAAGCCATGTTTTTTTTATTTTCTTCTCATTGAGATATATTTTAATTAAGGACACATTTTACATAACGAGTAACAGTGAACATAAATGTTCATTTAAAGAAGAAAGTATGTTAATCATAAAAATTACTTGAAAAATAAAATAGTGATCAGGCAAATAAAATTAAATATAATACATCGTTTTTAATTCGTATTATAAATTTATCTTGCTTATGATATCAAATAGAGAGAGATTTTAAGATACAAAAATGTAAATTTCAGAGAAAAATAAAATACAACAAATTTGTATTTTTAAACTTTATAATAATATGAGTATATTGTAAAAATTTGCTTAAAAACATATAAAATATCCTAAAACATATTTTATATCTTTTCTTTTACATATTATTTTATCTCTAAATTACTAGCTTTGGTATCTAATTATTAGGGAAGATGCATAAATTTGAACAAATAATTCAATTCAAATTTATAAATTCAAGTCTTAAAACAGCCACCAGACTCTTACAGTTAAATTTAATGCATTTTTTTTATTAAAAATCGATCACATCCATCATACTGGAGAATTGTATGTTGAAATATCTATAAAGGTCTCTTATTGAAAATTGGAAAACGTAACAATTTTCTTACGTTTTTTCATAATTATTTTAAAAGCACAAAAGTTACAAATATATCAATTTAAGAAAATGTTCAA